>JAZGTI010000155.1:0-84819 GCA_036877585.1 Botia kubotai | reverse complement strand
TTATGTAAGCTGGAATGCTTGTATTTTGCCTAACTATAATTTATGTAAGCTGGAATGCATGTATTTTGCTAAACAATTTTGTGGCTTTATTGGTTAATTGGTTTTGTTCGTAAATATACTTTAGGCCTACTATAGTATTAGTCTTATCCCACACATATTATTTGCAATAATACCATTAACATGTCAGACATTTGCTTTGTGTTTTACTGCTATTTTTTTGGACAGCTGCTTTGAAGCAATGTAACATTGTAAAAAG
This sequence comes from Botia kubotai, assembly GCA_036877585.1. Taxonomy (NCBI): domain Eukaryota; kingdom Metazoa; phylum Chordata; class Actinopteri; order Cypriniformes; family Botiidae; genus Botia; species Botia kubotai. The sequence continues at coordinate 84,563 of JAZGTI010000155.1, read as the reverse complement.
CGCTATATAAATAAAATTGAATTGAATTATACCAGCAGCTGTGCATTTGGTGGCCAATGGAGATTGCCCACAAGCGGCTTGTAAACTGAGGCATCCCTGCATACCCATGCTCTTGCATTCCCTCCACATTTGCATAACATGCCCACAAATGCGATACAAAAACAAAATATTGAAAAATACAGCTTCTTCCAGTCCTCAGGTGTCAGAAACCTATCACATGGAGGCACACATATTCTGAAGTTCTTTGCAACTGGGTTCGTTGGTGCTTCGACACAAGAACAACAGAAAAACAGCTCCTGAAGAAAAAAGCTGATGACACGCTCTACAGGTGCCCTAATATACTTGCTGGTGCACCTGATGTGCATCAAGCACTGTTTGGGCCATTTAAATTAGCGTGATTAGAGAAACCGTTCCTCGAAAGGGAACACTATATTTACTTTAAAAACAGTTGTTTGGGATTTGTTCATTCTAATTGCTTCCTATACCTTTGGTCATTTTATTTTCTCATTTTTGCAGAGGGAGCATTAGCATAAATTAATGCTCATATCAATTACTCTTGGCAGAGTGGAAGAGGATCTTGCTGAACAGGTCAAGTATATGTAAGATGTTTTAAGATAGCTGTCTATATAATTCATCCAATTACAAATACTGGGAAGTATGGTACTGTATGTACCAGACATTCACATCTTCGTTTGTCCTTGCATATTGCTTTATGCAAAACAGTAATTGTAAAAACAGCTAAACCAAAACTATCACTTGCATTTCAGCCATAAATCCAAGATAATATTTAGCCTGAGATATTGCCTGTCGTCCACCACTAACTGACCTGATTTACTGCAGGTGGCTCAATGAAGCATTTAATCCATCATGCCCACGAACTGACGTTCATGAGTAAGGCAGGCTCAAATTCTATTGGCCGGTTGCACCCATCACGCTACAGTGGTCACAGCTCAGCCCTTGCAATGACCTTTAGTGAGATGGTAATTGGCAGCCAGAGATTAAACATTCAGAACATTCAGAGTATTCCCATAAATAACCACTCCACGATAAACTAATTGCCTGGATTATTCTGACTGTGACTTACCAGTCACAATACAAGATCGAGCCTTTCTGAAGGTCTCAAATATTCCTCCCTCATCTCTTCTGACAGACTAAAGAACATTTTACCAAGACACGCAACGCAAGCTGACAGGACTAGAAAAAGTTTGTGTGCTCAGCATATATATGATAGAAAGAGAACATTCTTAAATGAACCAGTCAGATACAATTAAAAGAACATGAGACACTAGGGCTGCATCCCAGTTTGCCTAATTGTCTTGATATGCCAAAGTCTACTATCATGACTTTTACCTCTGTGGAATATTTACTGTAAGTTTATTTAAAGGGTTTTTCACACAGAGAGTTAACACTTTCTGTTTCATTGTAAAGTACTTTAAAGTTATCTGTTATGCTAAGGAATTGAGACCGTTCACCTTGATTGGTAATAAATATAATAATAAATATTGATTTACTGGCAGAGGTTGTCATTCTACAGTATTTAAGCAAGAAGCTGATTTTGTAACCATAGGTTAAATGTATTAAACAGGACACTAGACAGTAATCTGCTGCAGAATATTTATGGTTTAAAATGTCTTTGAAAGTTAATCCCAATGCATCTTTCATTATACACGTGAATGTTAAAATCACCAACAATTAGCACTTTATCTGATAAAGCCAATACTACTTCTGATAAAAAGCAAATAATTGATAAAGTCTGTGTGGTGCCCTGGTGGTCTATATACAGTAGACAGATGAAAAGACAAAGTTAATTTAGCATTTACACTAGATAAAGTTGTATTAAGCCCAATCACTTTAAAAGAATTGTATCTAAAACCAGACCTTTGGGTAACTTAAAAAATATTCCTAAAAAGTGCAGCAACACCTTCCCCCTTTGGCTTTTGGACTCATGCTTTTAACAGTAATTTTGGAGGATACACTTATTTAATGTAATGTCTTAGCCATGTTTCTATCAAACAGAGTACATCTAAGTTATGATCTGAAATCATATCATTAACAAGTGCTTTTAAAGAGAGAAAGAGATCTAATATTCTAATATTCTAATAAACCAAGCCTTATTAATTGATTAATAAAACACAGTGTAGAACTGCTGGGAGCAGAGTATTTGGGCGTAAGGCCTACAGACAGTGCCTCAGTTACAACTGAACCATAACATCTAACCCCAAGGAGATAAGAGAGGGAGAACCACAGCAGACAGTGTCCTGAGATGCAACCCTCTGGTCAGCAAAACGTCCCCCACTCCGTGGGCCTCAGCCCCTTCCTCGACAGGTTGTTTGTTTTCACATTCAAATGATGAAATAAGCAGTGCTCTCTGTGGTCCCAGGGTAAGTTGGGAGAGCAACTTCCCCTGGGACCACAGGAGGATCTGATGCACCAACATCTAATTTATATGCCAGGAGAGATGGTGTTCTTTCCACAAACCATGAGCCAAGCAGCCTTTCATAACCACACCTCAGCTTGTACGAGAAGCATCTGTTGATACGAGCCTGTGGCAACAGGATGCCCCCAACACAGGACTTTGGGACCGGAATTGGTTTCCTCCACATAACCAGGCACTTGTGAGTTACCCTGATCGTGCTGAACTAGTATACACTCTTATTCCTAAGACACCACTGCAGTGGTCTCATGTGTAGCAGGCCGTAAAAAAATTATGCTGGATGCCGCTGTCATGAGCCCCAACAGCCTCTAAATCTGTTTTATAGTTGTGCTCTGGCCTAGCTTGATTCTGGTAACTGCCAACAGACTCGACAGAGGACACATTTGTACCGGCATCGTCACCAAATACCACACGACTCCCAAGAAAATGGTCCCTATGTTCAAGCATGACATTTCAATGCGGTACTGATATCTCTTGTGACTCGGCCATATAATTGAGAATCCAGAGTAGGGACTGCTGTTTCTTTCTGGGTGAGGTTGCATTCTAAGACCTCCTTTACCAAAAGAGATTGACCTTCCTGGTGTCTATGTCTATGGCATATTGCAGACGCTAGATGCGTGAAACAGACCTTAATGGCTTGAGAGCTTTTTCAACATGAAACAGTTCATAGCCTATTTGACAGACTTTATTAGCTAATTCATTTCAAGGATGGAACTTATTATTACCTGTTGATGAAAGACTATGATAAACTCACATAAAGGACATTCAATACAAATAACACATAAAGGCATTCAATATAACACATAACTCAAACTTTGTAGAGAGAGATTGTTTCTTATTTGGAGTTTATTTAGTGCATGGTGCAATATTTTACATTTGTCTTTTTCATTTATGGCAAAAAGGGGTGAGTTGAGAAGATAAAGAACCTTCGAGAATAAATGTATGATTCCTGTCTTTTCCCCAGACTAGCGTAGGAAAGAGTGCCACGATTAATCTACTGAAACTACATTTCGGTCTTTGTACAAGATACTATCAGAACTATTATAAAAGAGTAACATTTTAAAATAGACATTTAAAAATTGGACGTGCTGGATGTGAGGCAGTACATTTACTATAAGAGTACTTGCATCCCTGGCAGTAATGATGCACAATATAAAATCCACAAAAAATATGACTTTGATTTTTTAGAATCAAAATTGTGAACCAAAATCTTTAATCTTTTAAAGCCAATCAAAGTGGTTTGAATGACTCAAATGAACGACTAAAACATTTAAATTTGTGATAGAAGCTGTGTGATCACTCTTAAATGAATGCTTTGCACATTTAATTACCGTAAATGCTAATTAAGTCCATTTCTGGCTAATAAATCCCAATTTATCTTATGTATTTTATCAATCACAAAACATACATGTTTAATCTTTGAAGAGCTTGCAGGTCTGCAATACACCTCATGGGTAAGAACATACTGCCCCCTAGTAGAAAAGTAGAAATATACTGATAAAGAACATATTATCCCTGCAAATCCCATTTAAAAACTGGCAGGAGCTGGTGTTTGGGATGCTGACTCTAATACAAAAACATCAAAATTGCATTAAGAGAGCAGGGCATCTAAAATGCAAAGTACACACACACACAAGACACAAAACTGATGAAAATAAACAGAAATATCATTAAAATCTAGTTTCACTACAACAACTCACCCCATCCTCACTAGACCACAATCCATGATGACACAAGACATTAATACGAACAAACAAAAGAGGAAAGCATACATAATTTCAACAAAGTAAAATTAAAACACAAGAAAACATCTGAAATTGTTCCAACATTTTCAATAAAAAAACACCTTAGGTTTTCACTCAGAACAAAGAATAATACATCACATTTAGGAGAAACAAAAACATGGAATTTGTCAACAAATTGACATAGTTCACATAAAAATGAACATTTTGTCATTATTTTTCCACCCTCATGTTGTTTCAAATGTGTATGACTTTAATTTTTCCATGGAACACCGAAATGTTCTAATGTCAAAGCTTTCAAAGCAAGTAAATGAAGACAGATGCTATAAAGCATCAGGGTGAGTAAATGATGACAGAATTATTATATTTAACAAAACGAGTGTTTTAGATTATGAAAGATGTTCCTTTGCGGTGTCTGAACCAAAAACAATGTCAAATCAACAAATGACAAATATTAAACAAAAAAATCTGACATTTTAGAAAATTGTTCTTCAAATTCCCACTTCCCAGTCAATGTGTGCACCATCCTTTTGGAATCCACCTTAAAAATATTGTATGGATTTAAGATAAAAACATTATTTTACCACTGCTTTTAGAAAACTTCTTAACTTTTTTAGGTTTAATATTTGATGGAAAGTCTTGAATAAGGTGAAGCAGGTTTTTGGGAAGTCTATGTGAGGTACTGGAAATTGGATAAGAGCTGGTCTTTGTTTTTTTATTCTGTTCTTGGATGCTGGACAAGAGTAGATGTATAGAAGTATAGAGGCTCAGTCTGCAGTCAGTGCTTGAGGTTTGACAGATGTTAGGTGTGTGGAATGTGGCATTTTCACCAGCTGTGCAATGTTATAATGCTTGCTGGTACAGAAAGTGTTGGTCCGCAGTGGAACTTGGTTGGCATAGTGGGATGATGGTAAGGGGCTGGACGTGAGGACTCTGGCGTTGTTTTTCACATTCGTAAACTGACTGGTCCTGTTTTATCACCCTGCGTGAAAGTGAAAGCAATCATGCAAGAAAGAACAAACAAGAAAACATTTCTGGTCAGGCAAAAAGTAAACATATCCCAAACCAGGTCACGAAGTTAGTAAGAAAAACGGAATGCCTGTGGCATTCAGATCTAAGTGACATTAAAAGAATGGAAGATTAAAAATAAGAAAAGTGAAGCCCTTTCTGGCTGAAGTAAATACTGGTGGGGCAAATAGGGTCAACTGGGTCTCCACACGCACAAAACAGGTCACTGTGGGAACACACGCACAGGGCAGCCTTAACCATGAGCCTCTGGGAGTTCAGTGTGTATACATACCACTCTGACAGCTGGTTAAATAACACCAGATGCCCAGTGCTTCACATAAACAGAAAGTCCTACATTTACAGAAGTAATGCTGAGACTGGGGTCATTTTCTTAGAGGAGGTAACAGAGACAGTGCCTCATTCAAAAAAATTCCAATACAGAAAATAATGTGTTATAGAAATATAACAAAATACATATTACAAAAACTAAGATTAAATAGTGTGTAAAACATCCATTTCTCTAATGTAGTGCTTTATACTATTTGATTAAACTAGTGGAAATGGACACACTAAACCACTCAGACATCACCAATAAAATGGTTGACTAGAAATTATTGATGAGTGAGCTGGTTTTTAAAGACCACTCATCTGGATTAAATTAAAAGTGACCTTTATGACATCTGCAGTTTGTATTGAAGATTTGACTAATGCTTTGAAAAAGAAGTTACTATTATTAATAACTGTAGCTTATTAATACATGTATTTATTACTTATTAATAAATTGTAGCAACATAAAGGCAAGTAAAATATTGTATCTCATCATTTATTAAGACCACGAAACACTACTGGCTGAGACGTTTTCATTTTTTTTTCTTTCAAAAAGCATACTATAAATATTGGCATACGGCCATGAAGCTTGGCAGATGTGCTATCAGAACCACAAGCACGTATAAGAGTGATAAATATGGCAGGATAATATTGTTGTCTAAGGGACCAGTTGCAGAACTGAGTTTTATCGAAGCACAGTTCATTTTCTGTACCGTTAATGGCGACCATAAATCACACAGTTTATTGCTGAGTTTGATTTTAAAGAACGCAGCTGCCTAAACAAAATATTATATGAAATGTTTTCATGTTCATAGAGAGATCTTAGATAGATCACTTTTTAGTGATAAGTGTCAGGGTCCTGGCTTCTTGTTTTGAATCCTTCCTAGATTCTCTTGCCAGGATCCTGACATTCCCCATGTTGTGTCCGAGCATGATGTTTGGATCCTGACTCAATCCTAGTTCTTGTTTCTTGGAGTCAGGATCTAAACTCATGCTCTCTGTCTTTGTTATCTGTGGAAACACATGGCCTTGTTTGTTTACATTTTGCCATGTGCTGTCCGGTCGCTGCTTCCCTTTCCTCGTTAATCTTCCTGTTTTCGGTTGTTTTTCACACCTGTCTGTCCTTGTTACCTGCCTAATTTGTTTCCTATTTAATGTCCTTGTATTTGCTGTCTTGTGCCGGTTTGTTGTACTGTTTACGTTTACGGTTGCCTGAGTCAGTGTCTTGGTTCCTGCTCTGTAATTTCTGCTCTGTGGTTCCTGCTCTGTGTCTTTTTTTCCATCGCTGAGTTTTAATCTGTTTTTTTTTGTTCCACGTTTTGCCCCCTTGTGGGTTTGTTTTTGGTTTATCAAATAAAGATCATTTTTTGTTGAAAGCTGTCTGCATTTGGGTTCTTCCCTCAGCGCCCTTGACAATAAGCCTTAAGGTTGGGCGAAGAATTTAATTGTAGTTTGAATTGGCACCCTTCAAACTTCATGAGTGTGAAATTAAAAGTGGTCATGCACCACAAGATGTTACACTGCAATTTAAATTGTAATTGTAGGAAATGAATTGAAATGTATATAGCCATGTAACAAAAATTTTATCAATGCAACAAAACAACACGTGCGGTCAAAATTTTGATCAATAATCCCTTTTTTACCCAATATATATCATACTTCTTTATTGATTAGACATCTAACAACTAACACTATCATCAAATCAGACTTTTGAAGCACAAAATATACTGTTTTCATATAAATTTTTATATAAATTAAGATTAAAATTTGTAATAATAAAAACATCCTAGGGTATGAGGTGTTTTTACAACATGATTAAAAATGCTGCTCAACCCTGAAAAATTTGCTTAATTCTGCAATTCCCTTGCTGTTTAAACAACACAAAACTCTCAAAGATGCAGTAATGTGTTTAATGTGGCATGGAAAATGGTGGTGCTCTAAATGAAACCTCCCAAGGAAGGTTTCCCAAGGAACACAACCGACTCCAGTGCTTTCGAAGATCAGGGACAGATAGATTATCACTCACACAAACTGATTTCAGGCAGGGCTGCTTTTACCAGCCATTATTGTAAAAAACAGACAATTTAATGGAATATAAATGTATTTCTTACACAGTAATGATTAGCATTTATGTAATAAAAAGGAAAACATTATAAGGATAAACCCATGCAAAATCACAGACAGATCATGCAGGTGGACACTAACCTGTGTGTTACACAGATGTTACTCAGGGGTGATCTCTGTTTCCTGATGAACCACCACTTTAGTGACAGACATGTCAGGATGCTGCTCTTTTGCCTCCTTTATAGCCTGAGCAAGAGCCTAATGAGAACAGAAAGTACAGGCTCCAAACAACAGCACACAGCTGTACTAAAAATGTAGTAACTTTTGAGACCCTTTAAAACCTAAACTGGACATTTGTGGATTTTAGTTGTCCACATTAGCTTTGAAATTATCCACAGCATATGCTAGTCTACTTCCCATCCAATATAGAAAATGACAATAGAAGAAAGTGAGGTTTAAATATATAGCTCTTTTAAAACAATAAGTAAGAATGGTAACACTTGTTACCATTAGTATGGAGACCAATGAGAAAAATCCATAGTTAATAGTGAATATGTGTTTCCATATTAAACTGTTACCAGAAGAATACTATAAAACTAGATTGTTTTACTATTATGCTAGTATGACTTTGTATGGTGCTAGCACGACATAGCATGATGTCAGGATGATGCTAACACGTTTAATATGATATAGGCATGATGCTTGCAGGGCAGATATACTAAAATATAGCTATAAATATATAAAAAATTATTTGTGATGTTATGAGGTTTCTAGGATGCTATAAATGGTTGCTAGGGTGTGGCTATGAAGTTGCTTGAGCAATACCTAAAAAAAGCCCACTGACAGCCCAAGTCAAAAAAGCCCACCGACATGTCTTTACAATGTTCTAATGCTGAGAAATGTCTTATTCATTTTATTGTTTGGTTGGTATGGTGTAGCTAGACAATTAACATGGTAAAATAATAGACAGGTGTGTCTGAATTAAAAGAGCCAACTCCCATGTCTCTGTGTTTTGGTGCTGAGATATGGCTAATTCATGCTGGTTGCTAGGGTGCTATAAATTGTTCCTAGTTTCCATGATAATAATTCAAGACTACCTGCCAGACTGAGTCAAAAGTGGCCAGCCACTTTGATGTTCTGATACCTCTCACTTTTTTCAATTTGGTGGTTGCTAGGGTACTGTAACTCGTTGCTAGGGCGTGGCTATGAAGTTGAAATGTCACAGTTTGTTGCCGCTTGCTAAGCTGAGCAATATGAGCCCACCCCCAAGTCTCTATGACAGTCTGATGTGGAGCAATGACTTCACAAAATTCAGCCCAATGTTAAGTCCCAATTCAGCCCAATGTTAAGTTTTGTCCAGAAAAAGTAGTTGTATGCACAGACTAGAACACTATTGGCTATTTAGAAAAAAACAAGCCTTTTACTATGTCCCATCTCAATGTCCTGTAGAATAGGAAATACATGACCACAGGAAAGGACATTGTGTTTGTCAGATCACTTCCTTCAGCTCATTCATGGTAACTGTAGGTGGCAAATGCATTTCACCTTATCATGGTCAATCTCAGTGTCTCCAGTGATCACAATTCTCTTCTCGATACGGGTCTCTGAGATTCCTCCTTTCACCGTCTTGACCACAGACATGGTGGAGACACAAATGAGACAATCTGTTGTGTCACTTTTGTCACTTGTACAATTGCTTTGTACTGTACCGCTTGTAAAGCTTACAGCAAAATAAAAATTTGTTTGTGCCCAAGTGTTTAATGGAGGGTTCAGGAAGTGGATGACAAATACCTTGGTGATCTGGGTTGTGGTGGTGGTGCTCACAGTTTCTGATGTGATCGTCTGAGCGCTCAACAGCATTCCAGTCTCCTTCTCAGCCACTGCATTCGGCTATTAGAAGACAAAAACATGCCTGGTTGAAAATTTACTGTTGTAGAAATACAACAGAAACACAATCACAAATGCATAAAGCACAAGGCAATAATCATTTTATGACTAATGAACAATATGATAGCTGATGTCTGGTTTGATATGACAACTATATTGATTATACTGATTATAATTATATGATCATTTATTGTATGGTGATTTATTATGATATGGAACTACAACATATGGCACTACAAAAACACATGATCTTTAGTATGAAAAACAACTAAGTATTTTAAAATTAAAGATATTAGATAAAACAATACTGAGGTCAATCAGAAATGCATAACTGCCATAGAATATAGAATATTATATATATAGAATATTATATCATATAGAATATTCTTGAATTGAATAGAAGGAAACAAAAATGTCAACCAATGTAGACTATTTAAAAATCACTAGCTGACATGGACACCGATATGCACATATATAAGTACTGATACAATACATTGCTCAGTTCATTGTCACTTTCAGACAAAAACTGACACAAAAGCAAACAACAGAGTCGACCAAACGCCAAAATTTGCAACAGAGACAATATGTTGTCAGCAACTCCCAGTCTGTGACTTAGACTCCCTCTCACCTGTGCAGACTCATAGGTGATGGTCTTGGTCTCTGTGTGCACTATAGGAATGTCCTTGGTGGCGATTTCGCCGCGAAGGGAGTTGGTGACATCAGAAATGGTGATAGTTTTTGTCTTCACCACAGGAGACTGTGCAAGAGGGTCAAGATGTAGAGTGAGTGAAAAATGGCCTTTTACACTACATTAACTTTACCTGCACACATCAAAAATGACTAAACACCATCTAGAACCTCTGTCAGTCTTTGAACTATATTCTATATAGCATACATTCTATACTGGCCATTTCATAGAAACAGCTACTGAAAAAAATTACCAACACAGCTAAACTAATTCAAAATTATACAACCCAAAAGAAGAAAAAATGAATGTTGAAATTATACTGGCTGCACAGAACTGGCCTCCTAGTGCAGCAAAACCTATAATATAGCATAATACATCAGAGTAATAGACATACTCTTACAGTGCATATATACATCTAAGGCCTGATTCACACTTCACGCACATGCAGTTTGTACGCAGTGCATAGGCAGTGCATATTTTTTTGGCATCCATGTTAACAGATTAGAGTTTTCACACTGCATATGGGTGCGGTGCTTACAGTCCGTTCCAGGAGTGGTGCGGTGCAGTGGTGCAGCAGTGCAGCGTTTTGGCAGTGAGTATATTTTTACTGTACTGCTAACGCTCAATTAAAGTGACTGTGCACTGATCATGGTCAAAATACATAGAGATTGATGCAAAAAAGTAGCAATTTTAACAAAGTTTTTGAAATCAAAATAAATTAATGTGAACTTTTACATTATAGAGTTTTCTCTACAATATTCGCAGATCAGCTAAGCACCGCAAACGCAGCCGGTGTGAAAGCACAGCGGATACACCCGCCCTTCATTTCGCATACCCACCGGATTCGCACCGCATAAGTACTGCATACGCGTGCGGTGTGAAACAGGTGTATGAAACGTGGGTACTGTAAAGTAAAATATAAAATGAAGGGTGTTTTTATTATAAAACTCTCTGTGAGAGGACCAGGACAATGCCCTCTGTATCCTACAAGAGCCAAAACGCTCATTTCAGATATGCAGATTATGAATATTGAAGCCATGACAAATTACTTCTATTTTTCTTTTTTAATCTTTTATGTTCAGGCACTTTGCCAAAAATGCTTTTGATTTAGGAACATTTTGCACACTGCAAGTCAAAAATTATGAGGTTGACAGATGTCAAAGGCAAAGCAGAGTCAGATTTGAGCCAAGTAATAGATCGGCCATGTGACTGTTCTTTTCTCTTTCAAAAGAACAGCTCACCGTGACAGCTCACATTAGGAGACTGCAAGTTTCCGGTCACATAGTTATTTGCTCATTTAAAAGAGGCCAAACTAGAAATGTGTCCCAAAATATTGGGAAAAAGAGTCATTTGCAAAGAAAATATATGGTTTAGCCTCCGAAGCAAGCTACTACTTGCTACTGCACTGAGCGGCAAATTATTATTTTTATGAGACACAAAGGGGTGTTCCTCAAAGGGGGTGCTTAACAACCTGCTAAAAGCTGAATCCTCAATTGGGCCACATTTAAATCTAAATGTGAAAAATGTAAAATGTGCTTGTTAAATTATTACTTGTTAGGATTAGTGTCTGAGAAACATAGAAATTCATCTGTGATAATTACTATTCATTCTGTCCTGTCAATCCACCTAGATCAGACATCTGATAAAAAGAGTAAATGAGAAACCACAAAGTCAAGCACAAGGAGATTGTCTGAGACAGGGAACAAGATGCTGCGTCATGGCTCGCACAAGTCTGAACACATAAAATCACGCCTATTTATAGGCAGGTCAAGGTCATGTGACGTCGTGTTGCATATCACAAAGCCTTTAAAAGGCACCTGTAAAATACATCATCAGATTCTGAAGTGTGGCAATGCAAAGCAGTGTCTCATTCTGTCACAGGGAACCGGGTTACATTCATAACCTGAGACATTCCCTCAAGAGGTGCTCTTGAAGAAATTATAGCACTTAACCAATAGGGAAGTGGACATGGTCAACATGGTGTTGCTCACACCATAACACAGAAAACTGTCACTTCAGGGTATACAATTTCCTAGTTGACAGCACTCTGAAACTCAGAATGGTCTCTACAACCTCATTTGAGAGACCAGCATCTGCAAGGTGGCTCCCCTCAGCGGCCAAATTTCTGACCGGGTGTGAAAGATCAACCCCTGATCATTCCTGATTGGAAGCTCTCTAGGGACTCCGTCCAAGAGAGATATTAGGTCTGAGAAGCAGATTTGGGTCAGCCAGAATGGCGCTACCAAGAGTAGAAGTAGTTCCAGCAAACCCTCCCTAGGATTCCTAGGCATATAGTCGCAGCCTCAGCCATGTCTGTACCATGACATCTAGCCCGGAAAGAGCTGGATGAGTAAGGCTGAACTAAAGGGGACAGTGAGTTGACTCCTTTGAGGCAAACAGGTCCACTTCCGCTCAACCTTACCTCTGCCAAATGGTCTCCACAACTTATGAAGCCTCCACTCCCTGGGCCTCAGCATTTTCTCCCAGATTTGCATGCCCTAGGATGCACATTGCTCTGACGGAAAGCAGTCTGGTCTTTGCTCAGACAAGGATCTGCTGCGTCTGCCTGAACGGGGGAGCAAATGCACCCCTCCCTGGTGGTTTATGTATGAGACCACCGTGGTGTTGTCTGTATGGACTAGAATGTTTTGGCCATTGAGATGTGGAAGGAAGTACTTTAATGCCACAAGCACTGCCCTCATTTCCAAGCAATTTTTTGTGCCAGACGGACTGCGCGGCCCGCACCCCAGCCTGGGAGAGAAGCGTCCTTCATAAGAATCCTCCAATGGCATTGCGCCCCTAGAGTGGGAACCCGGGGTCTGATCCACATAAAAGGGTAAAAAGCTCTTGTCGCATAAAAGCTTTGTGATGTGCATCACTATGTCACATGACCTTGACCTGTTTATAAATAGATGTGATATGACACGTGTTCAGACCCAAATTATAGTATAACCTAGTTATACTGAAAATAAATTAATTCATTATGGAATTTTTGCCTTTCAGACAGATATTATCCAGTCTGTTTAGAAGATTGTATAAAGACTTGATAAAAACCACAAAAGATCTTAAAGCACCACCATAATGCATAACTTTCAACACTTTGGTAAAACTAACAGTCGGCTTACAATGAAGTGCATAATGAAAGACATAAGAGAATTCAAAATTTCTGAATGTAATGCATCTTAGAAAATTACTTCACCTTTTTTCACCTCAAAATTTTATTGATTGTACCTTGGGTTGTCATTATCAAGGAATAGATCAAAGTTCATGCCATATCTAATTTGATGCAAATGAAAACAAGTTGGTGTGTGGAAATAATTATTCCATGTTATAGTGTTGAGTATCTTAGTGCCAATAATACGGAAAATGTTAAAAAAATCAAAAACTCTGAGGGAACAAAAAACTTAGAATGGGTTGTGAAAACCAAATGTTATCTAAGTGCATGGTGTTAAGCTGCCTGCATTTCTATTCCACAATGCTTAATTTCATTTGTGTTCCATTAATATGTCTACTTAGGACCATAATAGTGCAAAGGTGTATGTTTACTCTTAAGAGGTAAAATAAGCTACCTAAATGATGCACATTTAATCCAAAGCTAAAAACTATGATTAACTGATAAATGTGGTATTTTTTGCCCTAATTGTGGTATCACACAAGAAGAACATAAAGCTAGCGGGGCAGGAGTAATAGCAACAGCAGTGCGATGCTTAGAAACACATACAATGTCCTCAGTCTACAAAAATGTCCTCAGTCCCAGGGAAGGAAAAACAGGATAATATCATAATTCAGAGGGGGTTTCATGAGGTATGCAAGTAAAGCATAGGCTACGATAGGCTGTTCTAAAATATAAACAGACTTTCTGCAGGAGTAGGCTGTAGCTTTTCTTCTGTTTTCTATTAATTTCCTATTTCCATTAAACTATTTCCATTATTTTGCATCATTTTGGAGACTGCACTGTATATTACAAAGTCCAGAGAAAATCAGTTGTCCTAGCGTGAAGATGTTAAACTGTTGCAGCTAACAAATACTGTAAATAATCTCAACAGCAAAAAAAAGAGCATTTCCTGAAATACCTACCAGTGCTTGCAAGGCAGCATAATACTCATACACTACACATCTTGATTTTGTCTGTATACAAGAATTAACATGATAAAGTCTTTGCAGTGTAAACGCAGCTACAGATAATTAAAGTAAATAATTAGTTGCATGGAAGAACAACCAATCACAATACAGTATGCAAATCCTATAAAACTGAGATTTAGACTTTACATGCCAAACATTCACAATACAGTTAAAAGACAACTTTCAAACTTTTTCAAAAACTTAAAAAAATGTCACTTTCACTCTGGACAGAATAAATTGGTTAAAAAACTGGTTAGCACAATAGCCCCTTTTACACAGTAATCCTAGTAAATTACTGTAAAAATACCAAATTATTTTTCCTGTAAATACACTAATGAGCTGTTCAAACAAGCAACAGCATTTCATCTTTTTACCAGTAAGAAACCATCCACACATCAGTACCAAAATATGTGTAAACTCTGGGATTTCAATAAACGAGAGTATACTCTAAACTGCTACGCTGCTGTTGGTGTGAAAAATAAAAAAATGAAGGGGTTTGACATTGTATCTGAACATATGTGGTCCATATTCTTGACTCCATATGAAATCTACATTTTAGTAACAGACGTTTACATTCGTGAAACTGCAACATCATACTGGTAATGTTTCAACTTCCCATATCAGAAAATTTCCAGAACCGATTCATTGGTAGTTTTGAAAAGGTCTTGTTTATACAGGATCTTTTAATGGTAATTTACCATTAGTTCTGTCTGTGACAGAAGCTGAAGTTATCTATAGTTTTGAGTGATGTCTGTTCCTTACGTCTTAAAATTACAGACTAAGACTAAAAAACATTTAAAGACAGACTAACCTTAACTCAGTGCTCACCTTGCAAGCACTGTAATAATTTAAAATAAATTACACTGTTGACAAAAAGCAGTGAAAGAACAAATAAACAAATGTATGACTTTGAATCCAGTCTGGTAGCACAGCGCTCGTGTCCTGGGTTTTTGTGTTGTACAGTAATACATTGTGTAAAATTATAAAGTGTCAGTCAATTCCCTCTCTGAAACAGGGTGAAATTGTTAAGAATCAAGGAGGAGCAAAGAAAAAACAGGAAGCTAAGGTCCAAACTTCCTTCCTTCCCTCCTTATGGTCTCAAAATCCTGACTCATTTCAGTTTGAGAAGTGACTACTGTCTTTCTGATGTCTGTTTATTTGTCTTTCAAATGAAGACAAGCCACCATAATGTCAGTGCCAGGACCAGCAGGCCACTCGGCTGGACAGAGACACAAGTGTGATGGAGAACCATCTGATACAGCTGGCAGACTCTGATGACACTCCTTTCTTCTTTTGTGGACACAGCTATGAATACTTGGTAGGCATGTTCCTGAGCCACAATAACTCTGTCTTCATTATTATGACCATGTTCATCCTCCTCCATATGCTCCAATCGCCCTGGCATGGCTGCCCACCTGACCCTTACCTGCTCTCCTCTCAGTGTGCCTGCCACACGCTTCCACCTCTGTGTGGGGCAACAGGACATCAAGAGAGACAGAAAACAATAAACAGACATGTGGAGAGGGGTTTGGAGAGTGGAGACACATGGAACAGGAGAGCTTTAATGATAAGATGACAGATGTGTATGAGTGGTTGTAAAGGATGCTGGGTAAGTCTGAGGATCTGAGGATCAGAGATCTGAGCAGAGAGGACACCAGAGTGGATCAAGCAGGACAAACGACTTAAACCAGAGGCCTTCAGGGTTTATGGCATTGCTGAATACTTGACTGACAATCAAATTTGGCAGCAAAACATGAGTTCATTTTAGCAGTGTGAATATATCCGTCACCAACAAAGAAACACCATCAAAGCCAACAGGGTCACCAATATGTGACATCCTCACTGCTCTATCAAATGGCATTTGAGTATGTTAAATTATTTGTGGGCTGTACAGAAGGTTACTACATCCCAACAGAACAACAATTCATTTACAATTATGCTGTATATCCTAAATGGAATAAGAAATCAAGTACCAAAAAATACATTTCAATTGCACTAATTACATGCCACAAACACACAGCATTAACAGGGATGTCTGCTTCATAAACTAATGACCCTTATGAGCTGGTTATTTGGTCAAAGTGTATCAATAATTTTGAAAGATATTGTGTTCACTAACTCACTAAGAATGTGACAGTGTTCTCTGATGCTGAAGTAATTATTTTTGTCAAATCTGATAAACTGTTTATGTGCCCTAAAGACTTAATAAAAAATAAAACTTAATGGGCCTGATTTACTTAACAGTGCAAATTAGCATAAGATCGCAATTCCAAAAAGCGGAGATGGGAGTGGAAATTTCTGCAGATGATTTACTGTCAATGCGCATGTTAAAGAACACATCCGCAACATCTAATTTCCATAATGACCAATGCAATCTACCAAGAGCAAATGAAAAATAACATGGCTTGGCAAGCGATACGTTTAGATAAGGTCTTCCTCTTCTACAATGCGCAACAGCAACAATCGCAGCCATATCAACTGCAAAATGGTTTAAGACCAAGAAGGTTTTTGGACATTAAATAACAGTAAACTGCTGCGCACAAATCTTAGTAAATTGTGTTGTGCATGATTCTTTTAAATACTGTCCTCCAATAAATTTTGCATCTGAAAGGGAAACTCCTACAAATGCATATGCAATAAGGTCAGACACAAAATTAAGTATATCTAGGCCTTTAGCGCTAGTTTTCACTACGCTGTTTTAGTTGTCCCATGTATGTTCTCTATCATTGTGTTCTTCCTGTGACCTAAAGTTAATTAGTACCTTCATTTCTTTGGTGACCTATTTGGTTCTCCTGTGTCTTGTTCGGTCACTCATTAGTTCCTTGTTCGGTCACTCATTAGTTTCTTGTTTGGTCTTAAATGGCAAAAAAGCTTTGCGCTGATGCAAGCTGTTAGTTAATTTGGGCCAATAAGCCCAATAAGCCAAGTTCAGTTACTGACTGGTTGCTCACACAACAATATGTAAAGATATACAGTCAATGTACATGGCCAAAAATGTCGGCACCCTTGCAATTCTGTCAGAAAATGACACTTTTCTCAGCAAATTGTTCCAAATTGTTGCAAATGTTTTGGTATTCACGTGCTTATTGTTTTTGTCTGCACTGGAACAACACAAAAAAACAGAGAAGAAAAGTGGACTGGACAAAATTATTGGCACCTTGTCAAAATAATTGCTTTTTAAGCATGTGATGCTCCTGTAATTTGTATTTAGACACCTGTGGCAAGTAACTGGTGTGGGTAATATAGTAATCACACTTGCAACCATTTAACCCTCTGGGGTCGACAAACCCGCCGGTGCCTTTTGAGGCACGTTTTCATGATAACGTGGAAAAGAACGTAAAATGCTCCGTCGTTTTTGATTGTACAGATACAACCAATACATCACTTGAATCTGTTATCTCATAAATAAAACAACCTAAATCTCAGTACGTGCCCCACAGACATAATAAATATACATATAGAAAGCTTAAAATGTGTACTTTTACATAAAACAAATCAAAAACAAATATTCTCTTTTTAAGTAATCCGTATGAATGTTAGAGGATGTATCGTTTCTTCTGTATCACCTCATTACCGCTAATGTGATCCCGCCTCGCACTGAGCACGCTGTTCATATGTAAAGTATCTGAGGCGAGTCAGATAATCATGTACACGCCCCTGAAAAGCTGCAGAAATCATCAAAGCTTTATCACAGTATTTACTCACTTTATCTGCACGTTTGAATGATGACGCGCTACACGAGTGAAGAAGCACTTCAGATGCTTCTGGACAGAGTTTACCTTCTCCTCAGACAAAGAACGCGATGTATATATACTATGCTATATATAAACAAATATAAAATTATACTATGATGTCTCTTACGAAAATAACCATGGTTTTATTTATTTGACATTTTGTAATGTTAAGCCTATATTTTTTTTTTTTAAGCCTATATTTTTTCGCCCCCTGGCTAGGCTATTGAGGAGAAAATCCAAGAGATGCTGAAGCTGGGAATCATCGAGCCATCGCACGGCCCTTGGTCCAGCCCCATCGTAATGGTACCCAAGCCGGATGGCACCCTCCGTTTCTGCAATGACTTCCGACGCTTAAACGAGGTCTCCGACTTCGACAGCTACCCCATGCCTCGGCTAACCGCCAACCCCGGAAATGTCATCTGGCCCTCTCAGAAGCGAAGTACCTGGGGTACCAAGTCAGCCGGGGGCTCATCCGCCCCCAGGAAAAAGGTGGAAACCATCCTGGGTGCTCCAAGGCCCCAGATGAAGACCCAGGTACGTGCCTTTTTGGGGTTGGTGGGGTACTATCGCTGCTTTATCCCTGACTTCTCCTCTCTAGCCGCCCCCCTGACAGACCTAACCAGGAAGGGGCAGCCGGAAAAGGTGTTATGGACCCCAGCGGCGGCGGAAGCCTTCGCCCGAGTCAAGACGGCGCTTACCTCCTCAGCTGCCCCTTCCTGCTACAGACGGATGCTTCCGACACAGGACTGGGAGCGGTCCTGTCCCAAGTCCAGGGAGGTGAGGAGCATCCTATTATCTACATCAGTAGGAAGCTGTCCCCGGCCGAGAAGAACTACGCTGCAGTGGAGATGCAAGCCCTGGTCATTAAGTGGGCAGTCCTGGAGCTGCGCTACTACCTCCTCGGCCGCAAGTTCACCCTCGTGACCCACCACGGCCCGCTGCAGTGGATGTCCCGGGCCAAGGACACCAATGCCAGGGTGACTCGCTGGTTCCTCGCGCTCCAGGACTTCCACTTCGAGGTGCGACACCGGGCCGGGCCCGCCAACGCGGATGGCCTTTCTCGGATCTGGACAGCTTACACAGGTCTGTCGGGGGTCACTCCCCACCCACCCCTTGTTTCTCCCCCATCTGTTTCGGAGCTCTGTTTTGAAGAAAACACTCTAGGCTACAAGATCAAGTTCTTAAAAGTCTTGTGAACAAATGTTCTGTATGTGTTTTATGGCCTTATTTCAGAGACTTTAAAATTTTAGTTTTTCACTAACCATGCATAAACGTTACTTTCTCAAAAACACAATCATGTACATACATGCAGCTCAAATATTATTGTAGTCCAGTTTGTGCTGACTACAGTGTCATCAGACTTTAGACATTTATATGTTATAAGCACCTGAAAAAAGCACAAATGTCAGAGCATGTCAAAACTTCTCCAGGGCTCCAAAACACCCTCGGACCCCAGAGGGTTAAAATGGAAAAAAGTTAACCTTTGTGTTGTGTCACACTGAGCATGGAGAAAAGAAAGAAGTGTAAAGAGTTGTCTGTGGATTGAAATTGTGGGAAAACATGGACAATCTCAAGGCTACAAGTCCATCTCCAGAGATCTTAATGTTTCTGTGTCCACTGTGCGCAATGTCATCAAGCGATTTACAGCCCATGGCACTGTAGCTAACCTCCCTGGACGTGGACGGAAGAGCAAAATTAATGAAAAATTACAATGAAGGATTGTTTGAATGGTGGATAAAGAAACCTGATTAACTTCCCAAAAAAATCAAGCTGATCTGCAGACACAGGGTACAACAGTGTCAGCTCGCACTATCCGTCGCCATCTGAATGAAAAGGAATGCTATGGTAGGAGACCCAGGAGGACACCACTGCTGACACAAAGGCATTAAAAAGCAAGACTGGAGTTTGCCAAAAGGAGTCTGTCCCTACAGTCAAACATGGTGGAGGTTTAAAGATGTTTTGGAGTTGCTTTGCTGCTTCTGGCACTGGATGCTTTGACTGTTTGAACGGTATTATGAAATCTGATGATTACCAAAGAATTTTGAGGAGCAACATAGTGGCCAGTGTCAGAAAGCTGCGTCTCCACCAGAGGTCATCGGCCTTCCAGCAGGACAATGACCCGAAACACACTTCAAAAAGCACTCAGAAATGGTTACAAACAAACCTCTGGAGAGTTCTGAAATGGCCAGCGATGAGTCCAGATCTGAATCTCATAGAACACATGTGGAGAGATCTCAGAACAGCAGTTGGGAGAAGGTATCCTTCAAATCTGAATGACCTAGAGCAGTTTGTAAAAGAACAGTGGTCCAAAAATCCAGTAGAGAGGTCTAAGAAACTCATTTATGGTTACAGGAAGCGACTGATTTCAGTTACTTTTCCAAACGCAGTGCTACCAAATATTAATTAAGGGTGCCAATAATTTTGTCCAGTGCATTTTTTGGGTTCTGTGTGGAATTGTATCAGATTTGACATTTCTTCTGTTTTTTTGTGTTGTTCCTAGGCAAAAAAAAAAGCATGCGAGTACCAAAACATTTGCAACTGCAACAATTTTCTGAGAGAACGTTTGGATTTTCTGACAGAATTGCAAGGGTGTCGATATTTTTGGCCATGACTGTATATTCAAAGCATTCAAAGTTTTATTGTAGTAAAATATATTTTTGTTTAGGATATAGTTAGGGCAAATTATTGGAAAGTACTAAAATAATTATTAATGGAACACCCAAGGAATCAGAATTATTACATTTCTAATGATGCCCATCCCTAGTGCTAACGCAATGCAGTTTCATACTATATACAGTGTGTGCTTTTGAAAATGCTCAGAATGTGTGATATCTTCATGATGTCAGACAGGCATTCAGTAGACTCTTTAAAGGACATGTGAGATAAGTTTGTAATGTGGCGGTTTAGTTTGCTTAGGTTTGGGAATGATACGTGATGTAATTGGCCTCTGCAGATGAAGGGCGAGTGGCAGGTTGGCAAGTTGCTTTTTGGGCGATTTTGGACACTCCTGCTTGTGGGTAAGAGGACTGGGATTGTGATATAGACGTGGGTGAAGGAAGAGAAAGAGAACACGGAGACCCAGGACAACACTTTGTGGGGAGAGATGGAGAAGAATAAAGAAAGGGAACAGATGGTCCACCAGTGAAGGACAAAAACAAGGATAAAAGGGGGGAAAAGACAATGACATGAACAGGAGGAGCTGTCAGTTTCTTATTGTTGGCTTTCCTATCTACATTTCCTGTCAGATTCATGCAGCTTGGTTAAGCAGCCATGCGATTGGCAGATCAAAGCAGTATAAATCTGGCAGCAGGCATTTGGCAGCAGCAGTAGAGGGGGCAGGGCATTGGAAGAGGGCGTGGACAGAGGGTCAATTAAAGCTGCAGGCAGTGAGCAAATTCGGAAAGAGAGGACTTCTACTCTGACTGGGCCATGGCCATAGCATCCAGCGGGTATTTGAGCTTGTGTCGTTCTTTATCTACATAAAGAAACAAAACGTCTTTTCTGGTGTGGTTGCGTCACAGGCCAGCCACAAAGGACCAAATAAGAGTTAGTTTACCTCTGATATACCCCCCATTACTCTGTTTATGGAGAGGAGATAGGGCATCTTCACCTATACACAGAAAGTACATGCAAACACACAAACTGATTTTTGAATGATATAGCTTTTTAAGCATTTCACAGTCTACACTACAATAGAAAAATGCATTTTCAAAATTGATTCACTTTGGAGAGTTTTCAAAAAGCTTTCTTTGTGTGGAATGAAGGCTGATAAAACATTTTTGCATTTTTGAAAGTCAATACATTTTCAGGTCAATATCTTTTCAGTTGATAACGTATTGTGTTTACGAGGCCTTAGATAGTTAAGTGATCAATCACAGTTTGTTTTGTGTTAATGCACTCTTAGGGGCAGTAGTGTTGCATGATTTAACGATACTGGAAAATTACTGCAACACCCTGCTGTTTCAAATGTAATATTTCAAATTTAATTTGTATTGATACTTTAAGGATTACTGCAGTCCCTGCAGTCACACTGTGCATTTCAATTTTTCTCCTCTCATACGCGCTGCAACTTTACCTGTGCCAAAATCAGAGTCATGGCAAATATAAGCCATTATGAGTCTGTTCACAGCTTATCAATGAAGCAGGTGTGCGAAGCAGCATTATTTTACTTACATAGCCAACTTTTAGGGCAATCACACGGACAAAGCCTGTATGCTAAGATGTTTTAAACTGACACAGACCAAGACAGCCGACACCAACACTAGCAAACTATCTTGACAACAGACATCCTGACACTTTAAAGACTTAATTAAAGAGCGACAGGTAGCAAATGATTGATAACATTAACATTCATGTTGCTCATGCCTTCAAATATCCAAAAATATTCAAAGTCAAATGTGTAGCTTGCCAGCTGGTAAATTCTTTTTACGGAAGAGGCCATAACAATACAGAGGGAGCCTTCTCCAGAGTACAGAGTACTACTCAATTCGGACTACACTTCCCATGTTCCCGTTTTTTTCCTCCAGCAACTACGGCTGCAACCCCTCCGATGCCCAGCCACCCTGTTACCGCCATTCCTTCTCTGGTCAGCCCGCGACTCACCTTCCTGGGCAAGTTTAACCTCTCTAGGTGTGAGGGATTAAGTCCAGGTGAACAGTTATTATCTCTCACCAAAGGAAATCTAATCGCAGTGGAATACACAAATTCCTTCCGTATGCTTGCTGCTCAAACTACACGGGTGGAGGATACATTAAAACTGCTCTATCGCAAGGGACGCAACCCCGATCTACAGTCTGAGTTAGCGTGTCGTCATGAAGGGAGGAATCTAAGTGAGTGCATTGAGCTTTCTATTCAAATTGATAACCTGATTCGTTCTTGGCGCCCTCGCTAATTTGATGTCCCGTCCAGGTCAGAGTGTGCAGTCCCCCTGGGCCCATTCAAATTAACTATACTCGCCTCTCTTCTGAAAAATTGTGAACACTGCTTTCGTTTTGGTTTATGCCTGTATTGCCGGCAGTCAGGTCATCAGAGATCCAACTGCTTTATTCGACCCGTCTCCGGTCAACCTCCGGTGATTGTCGCTACTATTTAAATAGCCAAATAGCCAAGTAATGTTATCCGTATTCCTGTTTCTCTCACTTCTCATGACCTAACCATAACCAGTTCGGCCCTAACAGCTTCGGGAGCGGCAGCCAATTTCATTTTTCTAGAACTTTGTATTGGCGTGCTTCACTCTGAAACAATCCAACTATACGCCATGTCATCTCTTAACTATACTATTGTTCTCGGTTTACCCTGGCTGCGTTCACACAAACGAATTGCATGGGGTGAGGGTCAAATCATTTGTAATAAACCTGTCATGATTCCTGTCTGAATAAAGTAGTTCCAGTTATTAAAGCCCAATTTCCACCCAAAATTTTCCCTATTCCACAACCAGACATACCTTCAAAGTATTCCGATTTGGCCGTGGTATTTAGTAAACAGAGGGCTTCACAATTACCTACTCATCAAGCGGTAAATTGTGCAACTGATTTAATTCTGGGCGCAACTCCTCCTAAGGGTCGTATTTTTCCAGTCTCAACCAGAACCTGCAGCTTTGCAGCAGTATATAATTATCAAAAAGCTTCATTCATCTGTCCAACTCGCCAGCATCAGCCGGCTTCTTTTTAGTAAAAAAAGAAGGGCAGGGGACTGAGGCCATGTATCGATTATCGAGGGTTAAATGATGTCACAATTAAGTTTCATTACCCGCTTCCTCTAATCTCCATAAACCTAGAACAACTTGTGCTAAATACTTCACAAAATTGGATTTGAGAAGTGCTTACAATCTGGTCTGTATAAGAGAGGGGGACAAGTGGAAGACAGCTTTTTCTGGGCATTACGAATACTTGGCCATGTCTTTTGGTTTAGCAAAGAGTCCATCCGTTTTCTCGTCATTTATGAACAATATTTTCAGTGATATGTTAGATAAGTGGGCAATCGTTTACATAGATGACATCTTAATTTACTCAGAGTCCTTCGAAGAACACGTAAAAATTGTTTGTCTCACCCTAAGTCAATTAATGGAAAATAACTTGTATGTGAAAGGGGAGAAATGCGAATTACATACTACTTGTACAACCTTTCTTGGTTACGTAAGAAGTCAGAAGGGAGTGGCCATGGATGACTTCCTGAACTGGTAAGGAGCTCTAGCGCGTTCTATATTTCGCTAACTTTTATCGCCGTTTTATTCAGGGGTTTCAGTTCTGTGGCTTCCCCTTTAACCTCACTCACTAAGTGTCACTCAGGTAACTATCTTGGAATGATGAAGCAACCAGGGCATTCACAGACCTAAAAACCAGCCCCATTCCGCGGCTTGCCCCCCGAGAATCTCACCTTTGTTCCCGAGCCATTTAGAAAGCAGATACTCACTCAGGTGCATGAGAATCTAAGTTCAGGTCATCCGGGTATCACAGCCACTATTTACTTATTAAGAAATTGATACTGGTGGCCAAATCTCCCCAGCGACACAATCCAGTACATCCAGAACTGTTCAGTTTGCCAAGCCTCCAAGACTCCCAAGCAGCTACCCGCCGGACTCCTACAGCCGTTACCCACACAACACCGCCCCTGGTCCCACATTGCTATTGACAGATCTGCCCAATTCCCAAGGCAATACTGCATTTGTGACTGCTGAGTCTTCAGGTTCTACGGATTGTCCGATGACATTGTATCTGACCGGGGTCCCCAGTTTATCTCACGTGTTTGGTCTTCCTTTTTCAAAAGCTTGGAAGTCAACATCAGCCTGACTTCAGGGTACCATCCGCAATCAATGGAATGACTCCATTTAAGTGCGTCTTGAGATTCCAACCTCCACTGTTTCCATGGTCTGGGGAACCTACAGAGCTCCCAGCAGTAACTGACTATGAGGTCTCGGAGAGCCCACCCCCACTTGCTTCACGCCGTCAGACATCAGACCCAACAAGCAAATCGACTCTGACGTTCTGGTCACAACTTCGCCCCTGGACAGTGGGTGTGGCTCTCAACTCAGGATCTGCATCTTCGGCTTCCCTGCAGAAGCTCAGTCATAGGTACGTGGGTCCATTCAAAATTCTCAGACTTATCACCCCTGTTTCCTAGACCTCCAGGAAGACCCCGACGTCGCCTTTCTCCTCGCGTCTATTCCCCGCTCGCATGGGGGGGCTCTGTTAGGGAGGAGGCCGCCGCTCCACTTCCACCGCACCGCCAGAGGGAGCCTTACCTTTCAAATCAGACTACACTTCCCGTGCATAGGGCTGAATTAAAAGGGGAATAAAACCCCTGAATAAAACCCAGTTACTGGACACAATAAACACAAAAGTGTTTATTTTTTGTTGAGCTTTCTGGATTCTTCAGAAAGAACACTATGAACACTGTGGCCCTGGGTGGGTCATTAGTTTAGAATTTGTGATTATGAATTTAACAGTGGTATGATTTAAATTTATAATGTTATCAATGTAGTGTTATCTAACATTGCATAGAGTAATCTCAGTTGGTGTAATGTTTTGAGGGTAGGGGGTATAGCGTTTTACCATTTTTTTTAGTAAGCACTATGTTGCTGTACAAACTGGGAGAAGAATATAAAAAATTAAGTTTGCAAGCTGTCCATTTTGCATTTGTTAACGGCGGCGATTCTGCCCTTCAGTTTGTAAACTTAGGTGAATAAACACAATTGTGAGGTGAGTTGACCTGCTAGCTAAACCGCAAGGCAATGGCAGTTAAACACCCACTTACATTTACACACATATATCTTCTGTGAAAGGCACAGGACTATAAAAAGTATGTCTTATTACATTCAATCCGTCTGTCAAACTACCTATCTCCCAGCACTGTCAAACTACACCCTTAAACCTGCTAGCACTGTGGTTTATGTTATCATTATACAGTAGTTGTGGACTACTCAGAATTTAGAATTCTAAAAATTTAGAATGATTTTTAAAAGGTCCTTTTTATAGTTATCTTGAACTCTCTTCAAAGATTTGGCACTAACTCAATCTGTTTTCCTCAAAGGGGCTACCTGTTGCCTTTTAAACACAACTTTTCTGTTTGCCCTAGTTATTAATGGACTGGGGAATTTGTTGGTATGCCATAGGAGACTATTTATTTACTATTTATATGTGTAAAGAATATGAAAAATAGCAAGCTACAGAAGGCTGTTAATGTTCCAGTCTTAAAAATGCCATGCTGTCTGGTACAAAACTACGAGCTTAGCTTCACTGACAAATATGGATGACCAAAGTCACCTTCAAATCAGCCATCTTAAAGCATAGTCTTGCATAAATGACAAGTGTCCCCATGTTGTATTGCTTACTGGGAGACTGCTGACATTTAGCTTAGCTTAGGGTTTTGTAAATTGTTAATATTGCTTTTAGCATAACGGTCTAATTACAGTCCTAAAGACGCTACAATTTTGCTATTTCTTTTTCACCTATTCTCTTTGCATTATGCAGTGTTCAGATATTTTATGCTATTACTGCAAATCCCTTATATTCCTGTCCTATAAAATTGTATCTTCTTTCTAAGTGCCATCTCCATGTAAGATGAAATGGCATATCTTGTTTAATATGATACCTATCATCTATCATGTTATTTGACTAAATGTCAATGACAGGTATTTCTAATACACGTCCATTTATTCAAATGGTCCAAATGTGTTGTAGTTATCATCAGTTCAGTCAACTTTATATTTAATTAATCAATTACAATCTTAGTACCCCTAATTAGTTTTGCTAATATCTTATAATAAACAATAAAACTTAACAATAATACTGTGCATTCTGTGTTGTACAAGTTTGATAATTGTTCTGTTTCTGAGTTTTTTATTTTCTTATATGCAAAGCTGCTTTGAAACAATGCAATATTGTAAAAATTGAAGTAAATTGTAAACTTCAAACTTTGACCTCTACAGAAACCTCAGCACTCACGTCAGGCTGAATCTGTCCGTTGATGCTGGCAGTGCGAAAGGGCGAGTTGGTAGACAAACGTTTGTCCCACTCGCTGGGCCGAGGTTCAGGAGCAGACTCCATGAAGCTTCGCTTGAGCTCACTGATACTGGTGTGATGACGCATGATCTCTGTCTGCGTCTTATCCACATCCTGAGAGAAAGAGACAGGGAGAGACATCCAGGAAAAAGAAATATACAGAAAATGTCAAAAGAAAAACACAAGGATTTTAAAAATGTAGACAATTGCACAATTGAGACAAAACGAAAAGACACATGAAAGGGAAAAACAGATGAAGAGAGAAAAATAGCGAAATTGGGAATTGGAAGAAATGAAGTGAAGAGATCTCATTAGCGTAATGATCTAATATTATTCATCATCATCACTACAAAAGCTGTGGGGGTCACATCTAGGGTTGGAAATTGAGAATAAGCTGTTTTTAATACACTGATACATAATGATCTTCCTGACATCTTGTATCGTTATTGATCCTTGGTCATCTGCAGTCTTCCACTGATTTGAACAGAATTCTGTGCTTAATCATTAGTATTTTGTCAATCAGTCTAAATACTTGGAGCAGTTCTTAACAAAATCGGTTACTGTTATCTAAACAGTACTGTTTGTTTTTATATAGTTACAAATAACTATTGGGCAGTGACTTTTTAAAAAACGCAAAGAATAATTAATAGAATTAAGAAACTAAAATCATTAAGTGGACCAGAATCAGTAACGTTTCTAGAATTCTCATTCCCAGTAACACCAGATTGTGAACAAACATATCATGAGAAACAAACGCAAAGTCATTGTACAGATCAGCCATGGACAACTGAGACACAGATCTCTCCTTTTTACATTACACTAATTTCTAGATTTCTCCTCTTATTTCCTCCCCTTGGCCTAATTTGTTGTCTCTCTACAGTGGAGGGTAATTAGCTTCACTCTGTGTCAGACACCGTGACACTATGAATATTCTTCTAAGACTCAAGTTTGTGACTGGCCAAAACAAATGGTCCATATGTGTACAGCCAGACCATGATTAATGAGACTGAGCGAGAGACAGACAGGCAGGAGATCTCAGCCGATCTGCATTCACATCAGATTCAATCTGGATACCTGCAAAACACAGCAGGCACGTGAGACTATGGAGGTATAATAGAGAGCTGATCTGTGTATTAGTGGCCCACAGAACATCTGTAAAGAGTTCAGGCAGAATGAAGGACTCTCATGAGGAAACAGACGTAGTCCCCTTCTTTAACTGACTCTATTTAAAAACAGCTGGTGCCTAAAATTACACAATGCCAAGCTGCTTGTTTCTTTTAGTGCTAAATGAAACCATAAATCTTTGCCAATTCCTTTAAGCAATGTTCAAGCTATATATTTGCTGCATTATGTCATTATTATAACCACAGGTTTGTGAAGGGAAACAGCTAGGTGGCAAATTTACACTTTGCAAATGAAATACATTATAATTTTGGTACAGTTAAAGAGATACAAGCTCTGTTCCAAAACGTAAACTGTCTACCTAGACAACATTTTGAGGCATCACGCTTCAAATGCAAAGTCTGTTCTGAAAGGCAGTCATCGTAATTGTGCTGCCTTACATTACAAATCAGTTACTGATTTTCCATTTAAAATAGGCCACTGTGTTTAGAACACTCCTTTTCAAAAGAAGCTGCCTATGTAGAAAGACAGCAATGCAGTTTACAAGAGTTTGTAACAGAGCTCATTTCTGTTTTTCTGTATTATTATGACTTTCTTGCTTCTAAGTGACACCAAAAATATATTTTGAAGTGTACTGGTAACCACACGATGGTTTTGGAGCCTCTAAAACTTTTGTATGGACACAAAACCACTGGGACATACTTTAAAATATTCATTTTTGTGTTCCACAGAAGTAGAAAGTCATATAAATTTGGAATTACATAAGGGGGACTAAATGACAGAATTTTTTTTGAACATTTTTTGAACATTTTTCTGATCCTCCATAGACAGCAACGCAAATACCACTTTCAAGGCTCAAAAGGTGATATAGACATTGTTAAAATAGTCCATGTGACTACAGTGGTTCAACTAATAAGTCTCTGATATGCATCCACGAAAGCACAAAACGCATGTGGTTCTGGCTATGTTCTGAGGAAGGTTGCTATGTCCTGACACAGAATCTGAAATTGCTGTACTGTTTACAAGAGAAATAATTTTTTAAGAGAATACTATTTTGAGAAAAAGGTTGAAACACTGTATTCACATGAACTATTTTAACAATGTCTTTCCTACCTTTCTGGGCCTTGAAAGTGGTATTTATATTTCTGTCTATGGCGGTTCATCAGAAGTATCTTAATTTGTGTTCTGAAAAAAAAAATCTTACGGGTGTGGAACGACATAAGGGTGAGTAATTAATCACATAATTTTAATTTTAGGGTCAACAATCCCTTTGAATATTATGGTTGGTTATATACAGGGGTCATAGGTTTAGACAAGAGGTTATGGATTGACTCAAGGGGTTTATGTCACAAAATTTGCTTGGTTGTCATGGCAGGACTCCATATCAATAGGAATCATAATGACCTCACGAGACAATGGCAACAACATTCTGGCTTTTGTAGACAAAGGAAGACAAAGGAAGTATATGACTGGGACAGACCGTACAATTTGTACGACACATAACACATCTAGACAGTATTATCATATATATCAATAAATATCAACTAATAGAAATAAATACATTTTAAGTCATGCATTAGCATCTACATGTATTGCAAATGAACATACATGAGGCTGATTAGTAGACTGTTTTTAGAATATTCTTATAGACTAAATAGTCTACACTTTTTCTTTTAATTCTAAGTAACATCCAAATTCCAGGATAGAAACACACCCTTTGTACACCTTTGGTTATTTTCATTTAGCTGATTATATACTGTGTATTGTGTATATTTTGTACATTGTAAAGCCCTTATTGATAGGCCATATTACACTACATGGGTGTATTTTTGTTCCCTTTCTGTCACTTACTCAACGATGTATCAATGTAGTGACACTAGAGGTTTGACCTTGAGAGAACAATCACTGTGCTTCTTATCAAAAGACGGCAATAAAATTTGGCCTTAAAAATAAGCGCCAACAGGAATTGTTGAGTTCGGCATTCCAGTCCCCCCCCCCCAGCCAAGTTGGAGGCCGGGTTTTACAGTCCTTCCTTTATTGTGCTCAAGAAAGGCGGTGAGTTGCAGCCAATTAGACTAGATCTGTGCCGTCTGAACCAGACTGCCCTTCAAGATTCTCATGCAAAAATGCATTGTGCAACATCTAAATTAATTTGTGGTGTCCTTTCATGGAATGGTGTTTTTCCCATTGGGAAGACGGATATGTCCCATTGGATCTGTGCTGACTTTCCTACAGGGAAAGCAGGAGAGACAGTTGTCTCCTTCCGCCCTAAAGGTGTATGTGGCTGATACTGCAGCACATCATGTTACACTGGATAAGAAATTTTAGGTAGGCAGATACTTCAGGGGCGCTAGGAGGTTGAATCCTCCAAGGACGTGTCTAATACCCTCCTGGGATCTCTCCTTGGTCTTTATGGCCCTTAGGAAACCTTCCTTTGAGCCCTTGGAGTCAGACGAACTTGGTGCCCTCTCCCAGAACACGGCCGGACGACTGAGCTTACTTCCATCAAGAAGGATGGGATCTGCAGGCACTGTCTAACGCAGGGGTGTCAAACTCAATCGCACAGGGGGCTATAACTCAATGCACATTTTAGGTCGCAGGCTGAACAGGATAAACATTTATTGAACAGACTAAACCTAATATATGAATCGAAACAGACAGGATACAATTTTATTCCCAAATAAATAAACTTAAACTTAAAATATTTTGCTCTCCATCAAAATATCTCCTGTCAAAATTATACAAATTCAAAATATGAACATGCTGCAAAAAAACCTGAAAATAAAAATTGTGCTTTTAAGTAAAAGTTAAAATAGTAACAAATCAAAACATTAGATTTTCTTTGCTCTTATGCCATGCTTGGCATCTTTTCTTGGCAATAAGTTTGTTTATGTTTGGGGTTCTGTGTTGTGGAGATTCTCAGGATGGACTTGCAGGCATTCATCAGTAAAACGACTCCTGGGTGATGTTTTGTTAATCTTCATCACAGAGAACAGCTTCTCACACAGACATGTGCTACCAAACATACACAAGGTTTGAGCTAGGGCATTGCTTTAGGAATTAAGCGAGTGAACTGTGCGGGCCCCACAGTATCATACTTTGCAGTGTCCCATTACACTGCAGCTTCCATCTGAATCTGTACAGGTGCAGTTTCCATGTCGACGACAAATGGGTTGCGAAGCAGCTTGATATTCCTTTTCTGTGCTTCAAAGTCACCAAAGCGCTGTGCAAACTCAGTGCGTAGTGCACTCAGTTTGGGAACACTGTGGCGCTGACATGGTTCAACATTACTTGGCAACAGGGAAAGTTGCGTTGGTGCATTTGTCTCCTATAAGCGCAGCTTCACTTGAAATGCCTTTACTGCATCACACATATCAGTGATCATGCGGTCCTGTCCCTGGAGCTGAAGATTTAAGATGCTGAGATGAGTAGTTATGTCAACGCCAACTCACATTTCCACTTTTCAACCCACAGAACTATGGGAATTTTTCCTTTACTGTCCATGAACTGAACGATTTCCTCGCTCAGCTCAAAAACTTTATTGAGAACTTTTCCCCGACTATTTCCCGCATAAAAGACTGAAATTGGCAGTGATTTAAACCTTTGGCTCTGATAAAGTTTGCGCTACAGTGCTCATTACATGTTCCATTTTTAGGACTTTACCGCACAGCGTTTCCTGGTGTATGATGCAGTGATATGCTGTCAGCTCACCAGTACAGTCCTCCTTCTGCATCTTTAACCGCATCCTTCCCACTAGTCCACTTTTTCATTGCACATCATCGGTGCTCCATCTGTTGTAAGTCCAACAAGTTTGTTCCAAGGCAGTTTCATGTCGGTTACACTTTGACATACGTTTTCAAACATGTCTTTTCCTGACGTTGTCCCATGCATAGATTTAATGTCCAATATTTCCTCTGTAACGCACATACTGGAGTCCACTCCATGGATTATGCAACAAAGTATTTGCCTCTTTCAGTCAACTGTGTCTTCAAATCAGTGGCCATCTCACGAACCCGATCAGTAACCGTATTTATGCTAAGGCTTACATTTGCACCTGCTTTTTGTCTGGACACACGACATCGCACTTTCATCATGCTGCTCTTCAGAAACTCTCCCTCGGTAAATGGCCGGGCTGATTTGGATATCTCCTCTGCCACAATAAAACTTGCTTTCACAGCAGCTTCACTTTGTGATTTCGCATTGGTGAAAAACATCTGCTGTGATGTCAGATTTCTTTTTCAGTCCTCTATTTTCTGTAGCTTCTGCTCTGCATTCAGGTTTTTCAACTCGTCCTAATGTTTTGTCGTGTAGTGCCGTCTTAGATTATATTCCTTAATTACAGCCACATTAGCTCCACAATAAGACACACAGGTTTACAGGCAATGTCTGTAAACGTATACTCAGCCTTCCACCGGTTTTGAAAGGCTCTGTTTTCAGAATCAGCTTTTCTCTTGGCCATTGTTAGGGGCTGGCTTTGATTTGAAATTAGGGTTGCATACATCAACAGACGCTTGATCTGACGTAATTGACACGGGAATGATCACAGGTAGCCTACTGTTCGGTAAGGCAGCTGTTGTGCTGCATTATGGGATTTGTATTTTGTGTGTTATCGGCACTTCATATCACCAGGCCATTAAAAAAAGATATATTAAATGATCTGCGGGCCGGATATAATTGTACACCAAGCCGAATGTTTGACACATATGGTCTAATGAGTGCCTTGGGTTTGGACCAAGATTTGTTTACCAAGCAGTGTTTGTTGTGCCCCTTGGAAATGCGAGCACACTGGGGAGATAGCTTTATTTTGAGCTTTGCACTAGCATCTGCAGAGCTATGGGCTTAGCCACACCCAATACTATTGTTAGGTTTTAGAACCTCAAGATTGATTTGGTTTCTTCCACTGTGCTGTCTACCTGACAAGCACCAATAGGGTGTCAATTGATTTGATTTCTTCCACTGTGCTGTCTACCCAACAAGCACTGATAGGGTGTCAAACCTGCTACAGTACCTTTCCCCCCAGAGTCAATAATGAGTGCTCTTAACTCCTGTGAGTTCCTCTTTGATGAACCCTGGACATTGTGTTCTATTTTTAGCCTAAAACCCAGCGGAGGGGCTCGGCATCTGGATCTGCTGTTCGTAGCTACCCAATTGCTTAGCTAGTTGTCAGATGTCATATGTAGTGACTCCATTTGGTAATCCCATATAAGTATATTTCCACAAGTTTGGTTTCCCTCTCTGTAAACCTGTGTCTTCCCCTAGATGGAACTATCTTTGTCTTGGCCCATAATCTGTTTTCTCTCCGGCAGTCCCCCGATTGTATGCGTAATGTGATGTGGTACTTCCCTTAAAGTCCATCTATTTCCACATATAACCTTCCCTTAGGTAGGTTGTGGGTAGTTTCATGCCTTATCAGTACGACACAACGTTGAGTGAGTGACAGTAAAGGACATATTAATCACACTTGCATCCCACTCCCACATCTATCTATATGTCCTTTACTTATTTAAATATCTATATCACTATTTAACTAAGTAGTGCTAAAATGTAACAGAAAGAATAAATAAAAAAGTGAGTACTTGCATTAGAGTTAGTGAGGAAAATAGTGCATGCCAAGCCTTTAGGGTTAAGCTACAAAACAAAACACAATAATAGACAATGTCAGAAGAATGAAGATGCTACAGTAGATGAAACAGATTCTCATGCAGTGAGACATGCAGCAGCAAAAATGAAATATTGCCATACAAACCTCCAACATTAAATTGCTATGTCTGATATAAATACTTGCACCCTCAATTTTCTTAGCTCTTTTCTGTAAAGAACAGAAAAAATAGAGTTGGCAGTGTGTGAAGGCAGAGCAATTTGTGAAAATATTTTTTTCCATGAATGGACATTTTTAGGGTTGGATTTGCAGTTGCATTCAGTGTGTAGGGACATAATGGAATTAAAATAAAATGCTAATGAACCACAACAGGCTGCAGCCAGGCAGATAGAAGGTCAGGGGTGACTGCAAGATTTGGGATAATTGTGTTATGGGTAAAATATAAAAGTGTAATGGTTCAATATGCATAAAAGTTATAACAGCTTTCGTACACCTTTTCTAAAGTCAAATTCAACCCCTTTTCAAGCATTTACAAGGTGCATTTTTAAGCTTTTCCAAACAAAATAAGGAAAAATTCATGTCACGGTTCAAAATGTATCGCCTGTCTGTAAGCAGACTTGGCATCCTATATAACCTCTATGAATCAATATAAAACAATCACTAAAACACTCACAAAAATTGTGAAATGTACCTTGCTTAATAATAACAACTTCAGAATTAAGTTAATATTAAGTAACATAAAAATTATGCATTACTATTGTTTTTGAAAAAGATACATCTAAAAAGAGCTGCATTATGT
Source organism: Botia kubotai (assembly GCA_036877585.1). Lineage (NCBI taxonomy): Eukaryota > Metazoa > Chordata > Actinopteri > Cypriniformes > Botiidae > Botia > Botia kubotai. The sequence continues at coordinate 50,038 of JAZGTI010000155.1, read as the reverse complement.
GAAATGGCAAAGTAAATGAGCACCTGTAAACTGAAGCACTTTCTATATCATTCTATATTAAATTAATCAAATATCCTAGATATACAATACATTTGCATGTATCTGCACAAAATGCAAGTGAACTAAGTGAATTCAGAATGGAAAGTCGCACACACCAAAACAGATCAGAAGCTCACGCAATATGTGCAGAGTGAGCATCGAGGCTTGAGCCCTCTTCATTTTATTCCAAAAGCAGTTATGATATTTCTAACTTGTGTAAAAAGCAAACTACTCTGTCAGATTGTGAATTATTAGAAAACCAATTATAATTTTAAGCAGTTTTAAGAACTTTATCCAAAACTTAGGCACTTTTCAAAACTTGAAACAACAAAATATTAAAAATCAATTTAAAAAAATCAAAACATTAAAAATCAAGCATATACAAGAATTTCAACTTCACCTGTTATTGTTACGGAGGAGGCTCCCGCTCCTCCTCCGCATCACTAGAGGGAGCCCTTGCCAGAGTATTAAACCAATTCGGACTACAACTTCCATGTTCCCACGTACTGTGCTGATTACTTCCTGTTTGCCACCTGTTACCCATCATCGCGATGTCGATTTTCGCGATTGCCTTTTGCATGCATTTCAGAGCGTTATTTCCCTGTTGTTTGCCTAGTCACGTTTTTGGATCGTTTATGGTTTTTGATTGTTCGCTGCCTACCCGTTTGACTCTGATTTTGGATTACGTTTTTGATTGTTTGCCGCCTGCCCTGAACTGTGCCTGTTTAACGTTTTTGATTGTATGACGCCTGCCTCGGCCCACACCTGTTTTACCGTTTACATTTTTGTCAAGCTTCTTATATTACTGTTTTCTGTTTTTTGACCCTTGCCTGTTACTAGACACAAACAAAGTGCTGCACATGGATTCTCACGCCACAGCGTCTTCGTTACAGAAGACATCGGCTTCAGATGATCCAGCAGCCATTCAGCAGATATCCACCGAGCTATCCGCTTCACCTGCATCAGCTCGCTTGGTTAACTACTCTGACTGAGGAGCTTGTACGAGCGTTTCAGGAAACTCGTATCTTCCCTCCGCCTACTATGGCAGCAACCCCACCGACACCCAGCCAGACAACTACCCTTCCCTGAGAAATATGTTCCTTCACAGGTCATCTGAGATCCTCCTGCCCAGTTCGACTCAACCCAGACCATGCTCCGGGGAGTCTAGCTTTCACCACTAATGAGATCAATGTTATTAACTTACCTGTCACTATAGTTATTTCTGGTATTAAGATAACCACCTCTGCTTTAGTTGATTCTGGAGCTGCAGCTAATTTCATTTCCACTGAGTTTGCCCTATACAATCACATCCCTCTAACTATCTGTTCCTCTTCTCTAGAGGTGGAGGCGCTAGTTGCGTTGAATCCTGGGTGGCCAGAGCTGGGACTGTCATGTACCTGAGGGACAGTATGGCCCCTACGTCATGATTAGAGGCGTCTACCTCAACTATAAAGGGGAGGTCTGGGTCAGGGTGTTATAATACGGGGGCAGTGGTAAAACGGGTCTTTATTTCAGAGAAAGCCTTGGTTGCCATGTCATTCCATACTAGATGACCTGTATGTAATTTGGTGAGAGAGGTTAACGGTGCTGCTACGGAGCTAAAACTTCGGATGAACCGACAATAAAAGTTAGCGAATACCAGAAATCGTTGCAACTCCTTTACAGTTTTGGGAAGTGGCCACTCAGTTACAACCCGGACCTTCTTATCTTCCATAGCCACTCCCTCTTGACTGATGACGTAACCGAGAAAAGAGAGGTTAGTGGTGTGGAATTCGCACTTCGCACTCTTGACAAACAAATTATTATTGATGACATGTTGGAGGACCAGACGAACATGCTTAATGTGTTCCTCCAACATCTCAGAGTAAATTACAATGTCGTCGATGTAAACGATAACCCACTTCTCGAACATATCGCGAAACATGTTATTCATTAAAGCTTGAACGACTAATGGACTATTGGTTAAACCGAAGGGCATGACCAAATATTCATAAGGACCGGACGAGATGGAGAAGGCCATCTTCCACTTATCACCCTCACGAACGGACCAGATTATAGGCACTTATAAGGTCTAATTTAGAGAAATACTTCGCTCGACAAAGTTGTTCTAGAGCTACGGGATGAGTGGGAGTGGATAGAAAAACTTGACCATCACATTGTTAAGGTGGCGGTAATCTATGCATGAATTAGACGGGCGGATGAAAGCCCTTGGCTAGTTCTTCCTCTATATACTGCCGCATGGCGGCAGACTCGGGTTGGGACAAAGGGAAAATTCGGCCCTTAGGTGGTGTTGCGCCGGGTACTAGGTCTATGGCGCAATCTACAGAACGGTATGGTGGTAGTTGAGTGGCTTTAATCTTACTGAAAATGATGGCAAGATCTGAGTACTCGGGGGGAACATTACTAGGGGGCTCGTTGGCCGGTTCAATTATGCTCGGAAGGAGACAAACATTTATCATGACAATTCATGCCCCAGCGAAGGATCTGTCCTTCGTTCCAGGATATGACTGGCTTGTGCATGCGCAACCAAGGCAGACCCAGAACTATTGTGTGTGTAAGAGAGAAGATGGTGTATAACTGGATTTTCTCAAAGTGGAGAGCGCCTATCTGTAGCTGCAAAATCGCGATTTGTTGATTTACATTTACATTTATGCATTTGGAAGACGCTTTTATCCAAAGCGACTTACATTGCATTGCATTATACTATACATTGTTTCTGAGTATGTGCAATCCCTGGGATTGAACCCATGACCTTGGAGTTGTTAACGCCATGCTCTAACCACTGAGCTACAGGAAAGTTTCCTACTCCGAGGGGACGACCATCTTTCAAAATGCCATTTTCATATTGGAGTGTGGACTGTGAAAACTGAGGCTTTCTAAAACAATGATTCATTCAGCCATTCAGCCCAAACAAGATGACAGATGATGTTGTACTATAGTTGTTTTAGCTGCTTTTCTGTTTGATAGAGTTAAATAAAAGTTGAATGTTAAATAAATGAATGTTAAATAAAAACCTGATGGAACGGCATGTTAAAGTGTCTTAACATTTAGGCATTTTTAGGCGTTAGGCGCATTTAACTTTTGCAAAACGCTAATGTCGACAAAAAGCATTTTTAAATGGAAACACCTTTTTTAAATGTATCCGGATCAGTGTAGACATAGCCTACACTTCTCTCTTCTAATCCTCCCATAACCTGCCTACCCAATCCCCATCTCCTGTAAGCCATTTCTTCTTCTCTCCTACTCAGATTCTCACACTCCATCAATGCATTAAAACATACTGGCACACATTTGCCACGTTCCATTAAGAAAACCCCACTGATTACTCAGATCACTTACAGACTTTACTATTATTCCAAAATGTTAAAAATAGTAATAATTAACAATAGTAGGTGTATTTTTAAAATTTAACATTTGACTGGCAGTGTATATAAAGTGCAAACAGCTCACAGATTCTGCAGTTTTACTATGCTTCATAAGCTGTTGACATTATTGGATCAGAATGAATGGTCAATCTCTCCTTTTTTAACAGGGAAGGAAAAAATTTATCGTAAGAAAATCAAGATAAAACAGATATCTGAGTCAATCTCCTTAGTTTCAAAGGAACGTTCAGGTCTATTAACAGCATCTGTAACATGCTGTGAATTACTGCAGAAAATAATTTCAACTCGTTTGAACTGTGACTCAGACTGCAGCAGGAAAGCACAGTTAGGCTCTCCTAGGAACAGTTATGCTCTTCATCTATGTAAAAGACAGCGTGACAACAGAAGCTGCTGTGTTTTAGAGATAGTTAACCCAAAAACTAACATTCTTCTATCATTGTAAAAAAATAATAATGCAGCTGCCATAAGGTTCATGTGTTCTCCACCCTCTGCCTTATAGGAGATGCATCCAACAGCCACAGCAGCATCTTGTATAGCCAAACTCATACAAGCATAACAAAGCAAGATACAGCCAAAGCAGATGAGGAAAAAAATGATCTTTTTGCTGTAAAACATTGAAGATGATGATGAGGACAATTACATCTTCTTCATGCTGTGATAAACTCTGACCTTCCTCATGCGCAACACCTCTGTGTCAGCCCGTGGCGACTGTTCAGGTGCTCGAAGAGAAGAAGGAAGCAGGTAAGTGTCCATGATACAACTGACTTTCTTCCAAACACAACTGAAGCACAAACCTCAGTGTGAGTCGGACTCTTTTACATCCATTTAAGGATGTATGTCTCACAGTGTTACTTCAATATAGTCAACATGCACTAAGCAGATAACTAAACTAAGGTTTAAGACTAATATTTAATGTTGACTACTCTTATTGAATTCCTATAACTGATTTTTTATTTACATAAATCAGCTTGGTGTGCACAGTGTTAACAAAGTTTAGACACACTTTAATCCACACTTAAAATGCCTAAATGTCATTGCATTAAACAACAAAATATAGTTAATGGTTTCTGTATGAACTGAAAAAATGTTTTTGTACATCCACCGAAATCACTTTTTCACCAGTTGCTCGAAATTCAAAGCAAAAAGTGGCTTAGAAGTCAACTCTGAGAAAGGTTAATTTGTTGCACATGCTACTTAATTTTAATTTTGTTATCTAATGCATAGACAAGTGTGACTTAAGTGTTCTGTATATTCTGTAAACTACTGTAGCATCTGTAGTAGAGTGCCCACTAGGGTAAGTCCACTTTTGTGCATGCTCTTGTGTGACTAGCTGAAATTCTGACCACAAACCTGGCTCTTTCTCTCCCCATTGGTGGTTGTCACCACCAGGGCATCACGGTGGCGCCGTTCTCGCTGGGCTACCATCTGCAGCGGCACAGAGACAGTATATACACACTGCCACCTCACACACCTGAACATTGTGGCTGTTTTGCATTTACGGTAAGTCTATTGAAGGCCTTTTCTAATTTCTTAAGTTTATGGAAGTTCTGTCTGTTTAAAATTATGCAATTTTAGACAGTAAGACAGGAAAGCCTGCCTGACCTAGATAAAGTGTTTACAGGGGTGGAGCAAGAAGACATTAGGTCAGGAAGGGGTCAGTATTGCAGATGTATTATTATTTGGTTCTTATACCAAAGCATTTAAATTGTAGTTTAAAACGTGTAATTTAAGCTTCCTGTGTATCAATTAAATTAACATACAATAATTCATAAAAGAGGAAAATATTGTTTAGGCACCTAAAATAAAACCAAAATTTTTTATGATTTTAATTACTTTCTAATAACTTCACATTCATATGGTTTGTGTGTAGTGTGCATGTAAGCGCATGTGTCTTACCTTTACTTCAGGTGTGCCCTCTGCTTTGGTGCTGTGTGTTTTGGAGCTGTCAGTCACATGGGCCTCTGCCTTTATCTCACTCTTCCTCTCAGTGGAGCGTGGGCAGCCTGTGGGCGTAGATGACTCTTTGCGGTCTGTACGGGCAGCAGATGGCACCACTGGAGAAGGAGCCGCATCGCCCGGGGAGATGGGAGATATGATTGGAGCGCTGACAGGACGGGTGTTCTTATCTGGAGTCGAGACCATGGCTGTCAAAATGATGGATGAAACGGAGTATGTTCATGAAGTAGAAAGCATGTCCACATGAACACTCAGAGGAAATGGTGCTAAAAGTTTAACAGTAGATTATTCATATAATTCTAGGATTGTGTGTCAAATGAGTGCAGTAACTTTAAAAGGAGCTGTAGCTGAATTACATGAAACTTTGCATGACCCAACAATTTAATGTAATCATTTAAAATGATCATTATCATAATCTCAAGATCACCACAGTGACACATAACAAATGCTGAGTCAAGCTTAAGCAACCTTCATGCTATCCAAAATATTGCTGTGTATTATAGAGTGTGTTTATACAAGCTTTCTATTTTGTGAAATTTACCATTTTTATGTTAAAGGTAGGGTAGGTAATTTCAGAAAGGTTAACAATAGCAAGATCCCAACACTTCCATAGTGTGACAGGCAATCCTACTAACAGGGACGTTCTCAGAACGTTGCATAACATTCCTTAAAAGTTTTCTCAAAGTTATTAAAAATGTTCTTGGAGTAATATTAGTAAATATAGTAATATAGTAATATATAAATAATAACTAGTAATATAGGCACCCTTGCAATTCTGTCAGAAAATGCCACCCTTCTCTCAGAAAATTGTTGCAGTTGCAAATGTTTTGGTACTCACTGTTTTTTTTTTTGTTTGCATTGAAACAACACAAAAAAACTAAGAAGAAAAGTCAAACCTCATACAATTTCACAGAACCCAAAAAATGCACTGAACAAAATTATCGGTACCCTTAACTTAATATTTGGTAGCACCCCGTTTGGAAAAAATAACTGAAATCAATCACTTCCTGTAACCATGAATTTCTTACACCTCTCTACTGGAATTTTGGACCACTCTTCTTTTGCAAACTGCTCCAGGTCATTCAGATTTAAAGGATGCCTTCTCTCAACTGCTGTTTTGAGATCTCTCCACAGGTGTTCTATGGGATTCAGATCTGGACTCATTGCTGGCCAGTTCAGAACTCTTCAGTTCTGTAGAGACTGTCAGGAAAAACTCTTTAGCAATGAGACCAGAGCGTGTAAGTACATTTAGACAGTGGTAGGAAGTATATTTGTTTTTACCTTGTTTACCATAATAGCTCGTGTGAAAGTCGCGTTTGGTCCCGCGCTCCCCCGTGTGAGTTTCAGTAGCTTTTGTTGTGGTTAATATAGAGGCAAGTCCAATCGCCAGGTAAAGTTTATATTCAGAGCACACTGTTAGTTGGCAGAAGCACTTTAGGAATGAGACCAGCAGCGTGTAAGTACATTTAGACTTGTCTTTAGTTGTTTGTAGCGCAGTGGTAGGAAGTGCATTTGTTTTTACCTTGTTTACCATAATAGCTTGTGTGAAAGTCGTGTTTGGTCCCATGCTGCCCCGCGTAAGTTTCGGTAGCTTTTGTTGTGGTTAATATAGAGGCGTGTCCTGCTGAATTCAATCAATGTGAGTTTCAGGGGAGTATATAAGCAGTCAGTTCACTACGGCAGTGGTTGCGGCAGCCCTCCTTGTGGGAAGACCGACAAGTGAAAAGAGGTTTCGCAGAAACCTATGCTTACTCTCACCCACTAGACTATCTGCTATGGTTTCATCTGCACTCCCTCCATATGACAAACTCTCCTCACTTGATACTGATAGCGCTACTAACACACTCTGCTCCACTCTAGCATCATGTCTAGACATAGTATGTCCGCTATCGTCAAGGCCAGCCCGCGCCACTCCCCTTGCACCCTGGCTTCGCTCTAAACTCAAACTTTGCTACATTCTTTCTCAGCAAAACTGCAACAACCAGCGCTCAATTCGCGACACCTCAAACTGACATACTTGTTACGCCAGCTACACCAAAAACACTCAATTCTTTTTCTCAGCTCTCTGAGTCTGAGGTCTCCAAACTCATGCTATCTAGCCATCCTTACACCTGCCCGCTCGATCCCATTCCATCTCATCTCTTTCAAGCTATTTCTCCAGCAGTCACACCAGCACTTACTCATATAATTAACACATCTCTTCAAACTGGTATTTTCCCCACTACATTTAAGCAGGTTATGGTAACCCCACTGCTAAAAAAACCCAACCTAGATCCAGCACCACTTGAAAACTACAGACCAGTATCCCTGCTTCCATTCATAGTCAAGATTCTGGAAAAAGTCGTGTTCAGTCAAGTCTCTGCCTTTCTCACTCAGAACATGGATAACAACCAATTCGGCTTCAAGAAAGGTCATTCGACCGAGACTGCACTGCTCTCTCGGTTGTCGAAGATCTCAGACTGGCTAAAGCAAACTCCAAATCGTCAGTTCTTATCCTGCTGGATTTGTCAGCTTTTTACACTGTAAACCACCAGATCCTGCTGACTACGCTCAAATCACTAGGCATTACAGGTCAACCACACTCCGGTGGTTCAGATCTTACCTCTGACAGGTTGTTCAGGGAGTCTTGGAGGGGAGAGGTGTCCAACCTGCAACATCTAGACACTGGGGTGCCCCAGGGCTCAGTTCTTGGACCACTTCTCTTCTCCATCTACATGGAGTTTCTAGGATCCGTCATTCAGAAACATGGCTTTTCCTATCATTGCTATGCTGATAACACTCAGCCCTCCCTCTCTTTTCACCCTGATGATCCCATGGTACCGACTCGAATCTCAGCCTGCCTGACAGACATATCGTGTTGGATGAAGGACCATCACCTTCAATTCAACATTGCGAAAACAGAATTGTTTGCGGTTTCAGTCAACCCACCTCTTCATCACAACTTCTCAATCCAGATTAATGGGGCAACCATTACTCCATCCAAGACGATCAAAACCCTTGGAGTAATGATTGACGATCAACTGAGCTTCTCTGACCACATCTCTAGAACCGCTCGTTCCTGCAGATTCGCTCTCTACAACATGAGGAAGGTCAGACCCTTCCTATCTGAACATGCAGCACAACTCCTCGTTCAAGCTCTTTTTCTCTCCAGACTGGACTACTGCAATGCTCTCCCCACAGGGCTTCCGGCTTGTACTATCAAACCCCTGCAGTTGATCCAGAACGCAGCAGCTAGAGTGGTCTTTAATGAGCTTAAAGAGCACATGTAACTCCACTGTTCATCCAGTTGCACTGGCTGCCAGTAGCTGCTCGCATCAAATTCATGGCTCTGATGTTTGCATTCAAAGTGACTACTGGATTGGCACCTCCTTGCCTGCTCTCACTTCTTTGCACTTATGTGCCCTCCAGAATCTTGCGTTTAGCTAATGATCGTTGCCTTGTGGTTCCATCCCAAAGAGGGAAGAAATCACTTTCCTGGACTCTTATTTTCACTCTGCCCAGTTGGTGGAATGAACTTCATAACTCTATCAGAACGGCGAGTCATTAGCTGTTTTCAAGAAATGACTAAAAATAGTACATTCTCCCAGAAGGATTGTGGTTTTCTCACATAAGTTTTGGCAAACTCCAGTCTTGCTTTTCTATGCCTTTGTGTCAGCAGTGGTGTCCTCCTGGGTCTCCTACTATAGCGTTCCTTTTCATTCAGATGGTGACGGATAGTGCGAGCTGACACTGTTGTACCCTGTGTCTGCAGGGTTTAATTATAAATAAATAATTTTGCTTTTCCGTCCATGTCCAGGGAGGTTAGGTACAGTGCCATGGGCTGTAAACCTCTTTATGATATTGCGCACAGTGGACACAAGATAATTAAGATCTCAATGAGATTGTCCATGGCTTCCCATAATTATTTCTCTCAAATCCACAAACTTTACACTTCTTTCTTTTCTCCATGCTCAGTGTGACACTGTCACGGTGGAGGCTCCAGCCACATCTCCACCATGCCACCAGAGGGAACCATTACCGGGATACTAACCAGAATCCCGCCCGAACTACAACTTCCATGATGCACTCAGCTGGAGCTGATTATTTTCTGTTTGCCACCTGTTCCTGGTTAACCATCTTCTATATAAACACTTGACATTTTAATCATTGCCGTGTGCATGATTACTGAGCATTTTCCCTGTCTATTATCTGTTTGCCTTTTTGTGTATGATCTGGATTGTTTACCGTTTACCCATTGTTTGCAGCCTGCCCTTAATTACCTTGTCGTTGTTCATTGTTTGCTGCCTGACTTGATCTTGGACTATTTTGTCGATACTGACTGCCTGTCGACCATTCTAATAAATTGTGCTGCAGATGGATCCAAACCAGTCTGACTCTTTGTTACAGACACACAACACAAAGGTTGAGTCAACTTTTCTTTATTTTAACTGGTTGCAAGTGTAATTACTATATTGCCCACACCTGTTACTTGCCACAGGTGTGTCTAAATACAAATTATAGAAGCATCAAAAATGCTCAATAATTTTGTCCAGTCCGTTTTTGAGTTCTGTGTGAAATTGTATTATTTTGACTCTGTTTTTTTGTGTCGTTCCAGTGCAAACAAAACAATAAGCATGTGAATACCAAAACATTTGCAATTGGAACTATTTTCTGAGAGAAGTGTTGCATTTTGTGACAGAATTGCAAGAGTGCCGATATTTTTGGTCACGACTGTGTATATATGTATATATATATGCACTCCTCCCAAAAGGCTCTCTTCTTATAACAGTATGCTTTAAAATACAGGCAGCTTTAAAGCCATATTCGGATTGATCCGTCAGATCATTTAAGTGTCTGTTGATGTATACAACCCTAATTTCAAATCAAAGCTAGCCCCTAACAATGGCCAAGAGAAAAGTTGATTCTAAAACAGAGCCTTTCTAAACCGGTGGGAGGCTGAGTATACGTTTACTGACATTGCCTGTAAACCTGTGTGTCTTATTGTGGAGCTAATGTGGCTGTTATTAAGGAATATAAACTAAGACGGCACTACAAGACAAAACATCAGGACAAGTTAAAAAACCTGAATGCAGAGCAGAAGCTACAGAAAGTAGAGAAGTTAAAAAGAAATCTGACATCACAGCAGACGTTTTTCACCCATGCAAAATCACAAAGTGAAGCAGCTGTGAAAGCAAGTTTTATTGTGGCAGAGGAGATAGCCAAATCAGCCCGGCCATTTACTGAGGGAGAGTTTCTGAAGAGCAGCATGATGAAAGTGCGATGTCGTGTGTCCAGACAAAAAGCAGGTGCAAATGTAAGCCTTAGCATAAATGCGGTTACTGATCGGGTTTGTGAGATGGCCACTGATTTGAAAACACAGTTGACTGAAAGAGGCAAAGACTTTGTTGCATAATCCATGGAGTGGACTCCAGTATGTGCGTTACAGAGGAAATATTGGACATTAAATCTATGCACGGGACAACGTCAGGAAAAGACATGTTTGAAAACGTATGTCAAAGTGTAACTGACATGAAACTGCCTTGGAACAAACTTGTTGGACTTACAACAGATGGAGCACCGGTGATGTGCGGTGAAAAAAGTGGACAAGTGGAAAGGATGCGGCTAAAGATGCAGAAGGAGAACTGTACTGGTGAGCTGACAGCATATCACTGCATCATACACCAGGAAACGCTGTGCGGTAAAGTCCTAAAAATGGAACATGTAATGAGCACTGTAGCGCAAACTTTATCAGAGCCAAAGGTTTAAATCACTGCCAATTTCAGTCTTTTATGCGGGAAATAAATTCAGAGTTTGGCCACATGCCTTATCATACAGAGGTGCGGTGGCTAAGTCGAGGAAAAGTTCTCAATAAAGTTTTTGAGCTGGGCAAGGAAATCTGTCAGTTCATGGACAGTAAAGGAAAAGACTGGAGAGTGAAAGATAAAAAGTGGAAATGTGAGTTGGCGTTTCTGCCTGACATAACTACTCATCTCAGCGTCTTAAATCTTCAGCTCCAGTGATGGGACCGCATGATCACTAATATGTATGATGCAGTGAAGGCATTTCAAGTGAAGCTGCGCTTATGGGAGACACAAATGCACCAATGCAACTTGTCTTTCCCTGTTGCCAAGTAATGTTGAACCAAGTCAGCACCACAGTGTTCCCAAATGCACACTATGCTGATAAACTGAGTGCACTTTGCATTGAGTTCGCACAACGCTTTGGTGACATTGAAGCACAGAAAAGTAATTTCGAGCTGCTTTGCAACCCATTTGCCGTTGACATGGAAACTGCACCTGAACAGATTCAGATGGAGCTGATACAGCTGCAGTGTAATGGGACACTAAAGATGAAGTATGACACTGTGGGGCCCACACAGTTCACTCATTTAATACTTGAAGCAATGCCCCAGCTCCGTCTCCGTGTCTCGAACCTTGTGTATGCTTGGTAGCACATATCTGTGTGAGAAGCTGTTCTCTGTGATGAAGATTAACAAAACGTCACACAGTAGTCTGATGAACACCTGCAGTCCATCCTGAGAATCTCCACAATACAGAACCTTACCCCAAGCATAAACAAACTTGTTGCCAAGAAAAGATGTATCCAGCTCTGGCAAAATGGCATAGTTTTATTTTCATTTTTTTTGCAGCGTGTTTATATTTTGATTATGTGTAATTTTGACAGGAGATATTTTTTTGGAGAGCTAAATATTTTAAGTTATTTTAAGTTTAAATTTATTTATGGGAATAATAATGTATCCTGTCTGTTTCTATTCATATTTATGTAAAAAAAAGTTTAGTTTTAGTTTTGCACATTCTAGCATTCTAGGTGTAACGCACACATTGGACATAGCATGAACAAGGTAACGCTTGCAAGTTCACCATCTGGTCCCGAAAGGGAGCCAGGGTCTCAATGTAACATGAGAATATCCCGGCCCAAATTCCTGGCAGTCACTGGTGACAGAGGGTCCCTGTGGGTCCCCCACAGTCCTGATGGACGTGAGCATGGTGGTGGTTCAACCTCCTCCTGGTGGAGGTTTAACCTCCTGGTGTTTCTGAGGAACCTGATAACCAGGTCATGCTGTCCCACTGTCCTGCTGTGCGTGGTGTTGTGGCTACCGACATGGTCGGTTTCCTCTTAGTTGACCTCTCTGCACTGACCTGGGTGGCCCATCTCAGGGCCGCTTCAAAACCTTAAAAGGTTTCTTAGCGGCCCCTTCGCAGGCATGTGGGGCAGTCCTCCTACGCAGATCTTCTGGGCCGTTTTTTTTTTTTCAAACTCTGTCTTGGGAGGGGAGGCCAGCAGGGTAGCAGGAAGATAAGTTTAACGAGAAGCAGACTGCGTCTGCAGCCTCGCTGGCCTGAAAGAGGGAAGATCACTGTGAGGTAAAAACTGTCTAACAGCCTTAGTCTGCTTTCTCACCGACAAGAAAGCCAAGTCCTCAACTGTGTCGCCAAACATGCACGAAATAGGCACATTAAGAAAGCAAACTCTCTCAGCATCTTTTGCGTCTCCGCAAGATTTAGCCACAGGTTCCTCTGCTGGACCACCAATGATATGCACCATAACCTTAGTCGCCCTAAGGTCGGTCACAGTGCACAGTTATTGCATAATACATGGGTTGGCCCTACCCTCGTGCAGGGCCTTCAGGGCTTTAGCATGATGAAACTGCAAGATCGGCATAGCATGCATAGAGTCACGCCCTGAGCACAGAAACCAATCATCAAGCATTCCAGGCAGGGTGGAGGGTTCACTTACAACCTCATAGTAGCAGCTGCCTGGGAAAGCACCGCTGCTAGCTCTGTATCCGCCTCATCCTGTGCTCCACTCTGAGCAGATGGAGCATCAGGTGAGTTGTCCTGGTCAGACAGCAACACCCTCCAATACCACGATCAACATCTCATCCTCATCTCATGTACGTCGGAGACTGAGGTCCATGAGGACAGGCCCAGCAGATTATCTTCCAATGATCCCCTCAAATCGTCCATGGTGCTTACCAATCCAGACCTCAAAGAACACCCGAAGGGAAAGAAACCAAAGTGAATTGCTGCCTCTGAAGGAAGCAGAAAACCCGCAACCACAACGTTCTAATGGTCATGCCCCCGCAGTGAGAGAACACCTCATCCACGAAGGCTGACTGAGCATTGTCAAAACCTAAACACTCCAGATACCAATCTCAACCATCTGAAGGTGGCCACATTCAGTACCACAAGGGCGCTAACACACTGTGGGAGCTCTTTTGGGATTAGAAATCTGCTCTTTAGACATTGTGGCTGATATGCTGAAGTGCCCAGGGGAAGATCAGTTCAGGACGGGACGAGGCAAACAACCACTGATAAACGCTGTATATCCAGCTGGTTATCCAAAATTTTGGTCAAATACATACAAACAAAATAACTGAACAGACAGGTCACCAGGACTATAAAAAAAACATCTTATATCGATAGGAATTATCTTCATGTTAAGAGTTACTTTCTTATAGTCAAAAAAAGGAAGTAGCATATGATATTCTAATGAGGCAAATCAAAAGAAAAATGATTCAATTGTTGGCTCCCAAGAGCGAAGACCTAGTGTCGTCATCAACACAATGTCGAGTGACTAACAGAAAAAAATAATAGATTTCTCGATTCCCAGGTGATGGGAATCAAGGGTCGACTCCAAATGTTGAAATCAATTCCTTCAAGGAGAATCGACTACTCTTTAAGAGCTTTGTTAAGTACAAACATAGTCACATGATGAAAAGTTTATAGAAAACTTCATAAGAAAGCTTCTGCTTTCTCATTAAGTGGAAGCATTTTGTGCTGTAGGTGGTGCTCGTGTTGCAGTCTCAGGGCAGACATTGCCATGGTTACAATCAGCAAGGTCAAATTTGCTAAAACCTTAAAACACAGTGGAAATGTTGTGTTTTGTTTGATTTTTTTCCCCATGGGAAATCAAAACTAACTGAAAAAAAGAGAAAAGTGAATGAATGAATTTAACATGAATTTGTTAACGTCACACTTCAACATACCTCCATCTAAACTGCGTGATGCCCTCTTACTGGCAGAGCGCTGGAAATGGGGGGCGGGTCTGTCAATCATAGAGCTAGCTTGACGGGTTTGGGCCTGAGTACGCCCGCTGTAGCGAAACTTTGATCCCAGAGCCAGAAACTTCCTGGGAGTGGTGGCTGCCTCTGTGGATGTTAACCTGAGACAGACAAGTCTACTTACAAAGATGATAATGTTTATGGGTTCACAGGCATTGATATGTATCCACTCATTAACATATAACCATTCACTTTAACAAATCACTGCCTATTAGCAACTTCCAGATGAACAACAGCATGAGCTATACTACAATGTGGGTATTATCCAATCTTAACTAAGGTGATTTTCATATAAAAGACGGTAGCAAAACAGCCTTAGGAGTCAGAAAGAAGGTGGAAAATAGTCTTTAAAATTGTGCAATACACAAATAGCAATAAAATGTTACAGAATGGATACGGCACCTTTAAACATGTGAGCATGTCAAAGGAATCGTATTGTTATGCACATTACGCATTTGCCGGCTACAGTGTAATGTATTGTTTATACCTGAAGAATGTGTGATGCTCTACACACACTTTCCACAGTTTCTTGGCAGCCTTGTAATTTGGCAGTTTAAAGCCGATGGCACTTTCATAATGTTCCAACTGTAGTTATTAAAAGAAATATGAGTACAACATATGAGTACAACAAAAGCTGATACAGTAACTGCATTTGTGAATGATTTTAATTAAATATAATATTGAACCACGGCAGAGTGCATTTCTACCTAATAATTACTATGAAATTATATTCTGATACTTAATTTTTCATTACCACAATGAGTTAAACATTAGCATCACCAACAAACAATTACAAAGAAAATTATGTGTTAAATGTATTAAATGTTGGCCAAATATTCATTAAAAAATAAAAATGAATTCATGAATGACATTACTTTCCTGATAATAAAATGTAAAATACTGAAATTGTTAAAAAGAAGTATTTTGTTAAATTGTACAAGATATAAATAACTTTGGATTAGATTTAAACAATAATTAGGACTTTTTTTGTTAATATTTTGTTTATAATTAGGATTTTTTGCTGCGTGTGAGATTTTATGTGAATATGAAGACCAAATGTCTGTAAAAATGTAGATAAATATTAAATTATGTATTAATAATGTTATTAATTAATTTAGACCTCTCTCTACATGTTTCAAAACAAAAGAAACAGAATCTGGGACCTCAAATACTGTAGTGTGATTTGAAACATTTTTATGAGAGTAACACACATCTAAGTGTGTGTACACATACATCAGATGGCCGTATCTTAATGAAGAAACTGCTGCGTTTGTAGGAGACTTTGAGAACTTTTGGCCATGGGAAACGATTAATCCTCAGTTTGTCTTTATATACCATCAGACCACTAGAGCAGACACCCAACATAATATCCACCCCATCCAGATCCTGAGAGAAAAAACAAAAAGAAAAAATGCTCACAACATTTTTCTTAACAATCCAGACTATTATTTTTTGTCACTTTTATACTTTTAAACACTGCAACTCAGGGATTTTGTAATCACAATACCCTACCACTAGGGGGAGTCACTGTCTTCTATTTTAAAACAACATTCCATTATTTATTTAAATCCACGGCTTGATGCATGTTCAGTTACTAAAATTTAACAGTGACAGAGCATGCAATGCTATTATCAATGCTTATGACACAAAGGACATTTCAGCCTTGTGTCAAAAGGATCCTTGTGTCACAATTTAGATTGAATGACTTCACTTAAGGGAAGATGTTTAATCAATGCAAATGCCCTTTGTCACTTTAAACAAGAGCATGTAATTTAATGTATTTTAAGTCTCCACATGCTAAGGCAAACAGTTAATTACAAATTGTAAATTTTAAAATACATCCATAATTTTTAAAAATGTGCTTTTAATGAACAGTATTTAAAGACTCTTGCTGGAACTTTTTATCTGATATTTAACTTACTGCAGTAAAAAAAATTCCTCATTATAAAACAGTATATTACTGTTGATCTAAGGTGGACAAACACATTTACTGTAAGTTAAAGCACTCATTCTACTTACCCTTTGCAAAAATCTTTAAGAAATGTTTTTAAGAGTTAAAATTCCACTTGGTACCCCCTACTTGGCCTCCTACAGGTCTACTGTACCTTTGCCTGGTGGAGGTCAACCCCATACATGGCAAGTTTTTTTGCGTTTTCCAGGAACATCATATCAGCCTGAGCTGGGCTCATAGACCTACAAAAAAGTATTATGAGTTTATAAACCAAATAAAAAAAAACAAACAAGAAAAGGGGAACATCCTAGAGAACATCATTCTGAAACATTTCAAAAACATTTGAGGGACGTCCCTCACTACCATCCTCTAATTTCGAAACTCACTTTCCTGGTTTTATTTAAGATCATAACTTTTTAAAAATGTATTTAAGCAAATGTTAATGTTTGTAGATTTATGAACATGCCAATGCCATCCCCATGAATATCCAATCAGGAACAATAAATTTTACCTGTATGTGCGGTGGAGCTCCATGACTTTCTCTTCGAGTTCTTTGGTCTGTCCTGGGATAAGTTGGAGCTCCTTGGCATAGTCAGTGCTGTGGACCTCTGGATCGTACTCGCCCAGCTCAGACTGCAGGGCGTAAGAGCCCAGCAGGGCCAGAGTCACGAATGAGCAGGGAAGACGGCCACTCTTGATGTCCTTCCGTAGCTGCAGACACAGGTAGTATCTGCACAGCAAGCAGGACGTTCTCCATTTTAAAAATTATTTGGTCAGTATAAGAGGTTATAATTAAAATGATGAGCATGCAAGTAATTCAAAGAGTAACAGAAACGTATACAGATAATATGTTTATTATACAGATGTATCTTATACAGATAGATTTTCCTGAGTATTTGAAGAATAAGTGGTTCTCTGTTCATTTGTCCAAGAGAACAGTTCAGTAAGTAAATCTGCTCTGACCAATTTGATCATTAAACCAATGGTTAAGGTTTAAACCAATACGTCATGACTTTGAAAGTCATGTTTAAGAGATTTTTGTGTCTACTTTGTCTAATATGCTAACAGAAACTGGGCCAAACAAGTCATCAATATTGAACAAATAATAGGACGTGGTTAGGAATGAATAAAAACACAGCTGAGTGAATATTTGCCTGGTGATGTCCTCTGACAGCTGAGCCGGATCAGGTGGATAGAACTTCACATTGAATGTAAAGTCATAGTTAGTGCCTACACAAATACAAACATCAGTATTTAATGCAGGAGAAACAAAAACACTAAATAAAAACATCAAGATGTAATGCAGCAAAAACAAAAAGACATTTCTAAAGTGGTGTTTACAGCATTTTACGCAAGTCATCATCATAATTCTAGAATGTTAGGTGTGGTTGCAAGGACCTCGTTGTCAGGACTATGTGATTGCTAAGTGCTAAGTGTTGCTATGCAGTTGCTAGGATGCTCTGAGCAGTTGCTCGTCAACTGTTAAGATGTTTCTGGTAATTACTAGGGCATTGCTAGGTGGTTAGGGTATTCTGGGTGGTTGCTTACTGGTCTAAGTCATAAGAGCCCACCCCAAGTGTCTACATCACAGTATACTGTAGCTCAGGACCCTCTTCCAGTTCAAGACTTTGAGATTCTTTTACAGTTTGATCATCTGCTATGTGAGAATCTTAAGTCTAATTGCTTAGATAAGTAAAAAAAACACCTCCTCAGAAGCCCCACAATTTGAGGTTCTTTTTGTCTGTAACACATGGTACAGGACAAGTTAAATGTAGAGTAGACAGTTTCAGAGAGGCTAGCAATAGCAAGCTAGTTTTGAAAGCATAAGAGCCCACCTTCCCTTCAGAGCCCTCCCCAAAGCCACACATCCTCCAGGGTGCAAGAAAGTTTGCAAATATACAGTTTGACAGGCAAGTAGGACATGCTATAATTGTGTTCAGATGTAATGCAATGACTGGATGAATATTTTATGGTTCTGTGCCTTCGACCGAAGATATAAATATATTTAGACCACTTTGCTTAGTAATTGCTATCAGGATGTGAAGAGGCTTTCAGCCAGTGTAAAACAAGAAATGTTTGTGGAAATAAATAGCCTACCCTGTCTAACACCATGTTTGTTGTTCGAAACCCTTCCCTATGTACAAGTAATATTGATGCTTAACTTAAATAACACCACTAATAAGAAAAGCACAACGCTACTCACCTTGTACTTGTCGTCTGATCTCCTTGGTAAAATCCAGCCAAGTCTGAAAGACAAAGAGAGCTTAAACGAACTGTTTTAATACTATCACTCCTGACAAGAAAATATAAATAAATAAAAGACAGTTACCAATTTGTTTTATTTTTTAATTTAATATACTTTTTATTTTGACCACTATTGACACTCCAAAAGCTAATCTAAGCCTGAAAAAAACATGCTGTGTCAAGAAGGATTTAGTGTCCTTAAGTTAATATTAAAAGAGTGAGAGTAACAAACTGAGGCACCTTTATGGATGTTGTTTCCCATATGGCCAGACCATAGTAGTCTTTTTCCAACAAGTTTAGGTGGTCACACACCTTTGCAAACAGGTCCTGGCCTTTAGCATGTTTCTATAAATACAAATAAACCAAGTTTAAACAGAAATTTGGAATATACTTCATTTAGAAATATGTACCTCTAGAATTATACAAGATAAAGTAATTTCCTGTATGTATGTGATGTATGGATCCACCACCTCCAATCTGATTGGCTGGATGCTTTTTCAAGATTGCTTTTAAATCTTGGAAAATACTTTTTGTCTGAGCAAGTAAAAAGCTGAATGATTCTGAGGCTCTATCATATTCATATACATTCATATACCACTTTTGTAAGTTTGCATTATACATGCAATAGCTTGTGAAAAGAGATGTGTGACATGTGTTTCTGTCCTTTTGTGAATATTAACTTGTAAGCCTATATAGCATTCCACATAGCAAAATTGGCCTAAATACAGCAATGAATTATGGTACATGACTGGACCAGGTCTGGTTGCCAGAACTCATGGCACAGCCATATCTTAGCCAAATGTATGACCAAAGCTGGCCCTATTCTGGTGCTATGTAGGACCATGCCATGTAGTTTTCATATTTAAACAAAACATTTTCCATCTTAACAAACAATGCTTGAATGTCAATACCATGTTTCACAAAGCTCTTGCACATCTGTGTTTCATATCAGTTGCTACCTACCAGCGCTGGAATTGAACCAGCAAGCTTCTGATTACAAACATAACTCACTAACCAGTAGGCCACAACTGCCCCAGTAATCATCAACATCTGATTCAGTTTATTAACAAGTGGTACTGTGCAGTGTGCAAAAATTGATCTTTTGCATGAACTGAGCCAATGAAACAATTAAAGTTATATTCTATCTGTTTCTTATTAAAAAGCTTGCTTTGACCTACTAACACTAACACTCTCTATTTTATTTTCTATTACTAACTGTGTCTTAGTACTTAAATATTGCTCTTTTGTTGGTTTACTGTTGTCCTCATTTGTAAGTCCCTTTGGATAAAAGTGTTTGCTAAATGATTAAATGTAATATAAATTTAAAGTTGATGGTGTTTTATGGTTGATTTGTTTGATGAAACCTTGTTGATAAAGAGCATTAAACCCACATTGCAAACAGGAATAGGGGAAGCAGCTGTGTGTATGAAAACAGTATCACTTTACTTAAAAATATCTGAAATTACATTTTAACTGTGGGATAAGACAATACTAGGGTTAGCTAAATATTTGTTAGTACCATTAAAAATAGGCGTGTGAGTCAATCATCTTTTGATTTACTTGTTAGCTCAGCTAGCTACATGCTAATGTCAGATTAGCCCTAGACATCAAGTCAAACTCTTATGCATGTCAAGGTACCACTAATAAAAAGTATTTTAAATGCATGAGGTTCTATTTTGCTTAGGATGCTATGTAGAGAGTAGCATCAGTTGAGGGCAGATTTAAAGCTTTTGAGAAAGATCCTGTAAGCAGCATCCCTGACAAAAACAGACCAAAGAAAGCGGCACATCAGCAGAAAGAGTTTTACCGTAGTCTGAGAGTTAATTAGCAAAGAAAATAAAAGCCCTTAACCAATGCTGGAGTTTCAGGGTCACTCTGCTGGGATGAGACATCAACATGCAAGCTTGATAAGCAACAAAAGCTGTGCCTGTGTATTCGTGATCTGTGCGTGCATGTCACTTACATCCAGCTCACACTCGAAGAGAGTATCATCCAGCAGCTTGACTTTGCAGTGCATAATCCTGGGGCGACGGGATGCTTTCTGCTTCTTCCCCTCCTCCTCAACTGTGTTCTCCTCCTCTTTCTCTCCTTTTTCTTCTTGGTCCTTCTCTTCTGTTTCTGCTGCCCTACCGTCTTCTGCTTTGGGCTCTTCCTCTACCTGCTCTTTTTCTGGCTCTCGCTCTTTCTCTTTCTCTCCCTCCTCTGCTTTGGCCTTGTTCTCCTTCTTCTTCTCCTTCTTCCTCTCCTTCTTCTCTTTCTTCTTTTCCTTCTCCGTTTTCTTATTTTTCTCCGTCTTCTCTTTTTTCTCTGCCTTCTCTTTATCTGCAGTCTCCTTTTTCTCGTTGCTCTCCTCCTTCTCACCCTTCTCCCCCTTTTCTCCCTTTCCCGACTCCAGCTCGGCGTCTTCTTTCTGATCAGCTACGACTTGCTGGCAGAAAACAAAATTATTATTGATAATTAAACAATCTATAATGTATAGAAGCAATGTTTTTATATACTTATATTAAGTTTCAACAAATACTGCTTTCAAAAAGAACACATCACTTGTCTTATTTTAAAGTCGGCCAGCTGGGTGTGCTTAATCCCACTTATTACACACCTACTGGAGGTAGTCATTTGTAACAAATACAAATCTGCAATAACAAAACATTTTCAGCTTTAAGATAAGACATGATGTTCAAACAAGATGAACATGCAATTTGTTGTAATTGTTTGCAAATATAACCAAATTGTTTTGACTAGGCGTATTCAGTAAATTATTTGTAAGGTCAAGATGACTCGCAGTTAGGGTTAGGTGAGGGGTAACCCTAACTATAACCTGTATGGTCCTGTTATTCTTTGTAGGCAGTTGTTATCAGGGAATAAAATACCATGGAATGTTGGGACTGGACAACCAGACTTGAAATAGTATTAAAATTATTTTAAATACTTGAAATAACTCAAGTATTCAAGTCCACTGTGTACAAATAAAAAATGAAGCTGCAAGCAGCAATCACGGGGCCAAGTAGAATGAATAACACCAATAATAATGCCATTGATTTGTTGGTGGTATTTAGTCTATCAACACAAAATCCATAACTTTTTGCCGGAGTTTAAAAAGTAGGTTTATAAATAAAATCAATATGGCGGACAGGAAGTTGCCCGACTATATCAAAATTGGTATCTATTTCCTAACCATATAAAGTTTCATATCAATACCCAATTGTGTTTGTTAAATACTGCCATTTATATGATTTATGACCTATTTACATAATTGAAAATGGGTGACGCCCAATATGGCCAACCATGGAAAATCAGATACGTGACTTGGCATGGCTCAAGGAATCTAAGAGACCACTCTCATAATTATAGACCAAAGCATTCAAAAGTTATAAGCAAAAATAGGCATTTTTTATATCTCTGGACCAGTAAGTGGTGCTGTGACGAAAAGGTGCATGAAAGCGTTGCTACGATACAGCCTCGTATTTATTATTGTGTGATCGCCGAAAAATTTGTAGACATGGTATATGAGAACGGAATGAGATACCAACACAATTTCTATAACTGTCATCAGAGGTGTCCCTAGATGCTGTGTACCAAATTTCCTGCAAATCGGACAAACGCCCTAGGAGGAGTTTGAAAAAGATGTTTCAAAAAATTCAAAATTGCCAACAGGAAGTGGCACTGACTATGACATATTTGGTATCATAGTACTCTACATGAGCCAGAGAATCTACAGTAAGAAGTTGTATAACAATATGTTGCAGTCACATTAGGAGAATTTTTGTCAATTTTGTTATATCTTTTGACCACAAGGTGGCGCTGGCCCCAAATCTTGCAGGTCACCTCAGAATATTGTTATGATGAACCATATAAAGTTTCATATTGATACACAATTGTGTTTATTAAATACTGCATTTTATGACAATACAATTGAAAATGGGCGAAGCCAAATACAGTCAACCATGGAAAATCAGATACTGTTTGACTCTGCAATGAATCAACAGAATTTCCACAACATTTTGTCAGAGGTGTCCCTAGATGCTGTGTACCAAATTTCATGCAAATCGGACAAACTCCCTAGGAGGAGTTTAAAACAGTAGATTTTTCAAAAAATTCAAAATGGCGGAAAAATTTTCATGATGGAAAATTACGTCAAAGAGCCCTCAAATCGGCATAAGCCAAGGAATCAGAGGAAAAAATTTTGTTTGTAGCCCCTACGGTTCAAAAGTTATTAGCACAAAAGTGAAACTTTGGACAGTTGGTGGCGCTAGAGGGATTTAGTTAGGGACACCAAAATCGGTGTGGTTAATTGGTTAATTTAAGTGCGGAAGAAGAAGAAAAATAAGAACGCCAACAGATACAATAGGTGCCATCTCACCTTCGATGCTAGGCCCCTAATTAAAACTACATTTAAAAAATCTAGAACTTGTTTTTGGTCCCTGCAAATTTTGTAATTTTCCAATTTCAATTATGGTTTGATTTTTCTGATGTAATCAATTTCATATTGATCTCATCCCTTGTTTGTAACCCTAAGCTCAAAAGTTCAATTTTGTTACCGGACAAAAATTCCTACGCATCCATTTCTATGATGCTCTCCAAATGCCTATTGGCTATGGCCCTCATAATGTGAAAGTTTATCAATAACCTTTTCTTCCAGATCGGTGAATGCGGACGCTTCTCTGGCAGACAAGCTAAACATATTTCATGCTCGCTTCGAGGCTGCAGCTCACAGCAATACCGGCGTTAGCTGTGCTAACAGCGCTATAGGCAGCACACACAAGGAGCTTGCCAGAGAGGACAACGCGTTCATCATCTCGGAACACAGGGTGAGGAAGGCAGTCAGGAGAGTGAATACCAGGAAGGCAGCAGGACCAGATGGCATTACAGGTCGGGTCCTTAAGGTCTGTGCCGACCAGCTTGCTCCTGTGTTCACTAAGATCTTCAACCTATCCCTGGAAGTCTACAATCCCGACGTGCTTCAAACGGTCCACCATTGTTCCTGTCCCCAAGAAACCCCAGCCCGCCTGCCTGAACGACTACCGCCCAGTGGCCCTGACCTCAGTAGTAATGAAGTGCTTCGAAAGACTGCACTGCGTGGCCACTCCCAGCTCCACCAACATCATGAAGTTTGCAGACGATACTGTGGTGGTGGGCCTGATAACAGCGAGACGGCCTACCTAGAGGAGATTAAAAACCTGAAGACATGGTGCCAGGTCAGCAATCTCCTCCTGAACGTCAGCAAGACATAGGAGCTGATAGTGGACTTTAGCACAAAGCAGGAGAGGAATTACCAGCCCCTGACCATCGACAGGACCCCAGTGGAGAGAGTGGACAGTTTCCGGTACCTAGGTGTTTACATCACGCAGGACCTGACATGGTCCTGTCACGTTAACACCCTGGTGAAGAAGGCCCGGCAGCGTCTTTACCATCTCAGACGGCTGAAGGACTTTAAACTGCCCTCAAAGGTGCTAAAGACATTCTACACCTGCACTATTGAGAGCACCCTGACGGGAAATATTACAGCCTGGTTTGGGAACAGCACCAAACAGGACAGTCAAGCTCTCCAGAGGGTGGTGCGGTCAGCCGAGCGTACCATCCGCACTGAGCTTCCTGACCTGGAGACTATATACAGCAAGCGGTGCTGGACCAAAGCCAGAAAGATTATGAAGGACCTGAGCCATCCCAACAATGGACTCTTCTCTCTGTTCTGGTCAGGGAAACGTTTCCGTTCCCTGAAGCGAACACAGAGAGAATGAGGAGGAGCTTCTTCCCGCAGGCCATTCGGGCCCTCAACCAGAACACCTAGGATCTGGACTTTCTGGACATATTCCCACACGACATAACACTGTACCTCAGCTGATTGCTGATTGTTGCACATGCAAAAACAATTTGCACTACTTGTATTTGCACTCAGTCATCTACATACATATTCAGCCATATAAATGTACACATATATCTATATACATCTATACATATTTATATATTTATATACATACTACACTGTAAATACTGCCACACTTTAAATTTTTACTTTAAATCTTTACTTTAAATTTTTTAACTTTAAATTTTTCACTTTTAACTTTTAATTTTTACTTTTCTTTCTGTAAGACAGTCGTAAAAAGCATTTCACTACATGTCGTACTGTGTATGATTTTGTACGTGACAAATAAAATTTTATTTTATTTTATTTTGATTCTCATCTGGTTTTCAGAGCTGGAGCTGCATATGAGATGTGTGAAGTTCACAGTTGCCTCTGAATAACATATAACTGGCATTCCCTACTACAAGCAAATGTTTAAAGTCTTTACCCTGAGGTCAAACTGGCAGTGGCATTTCATTACACCCACACACAAATAGGTACTCAGGAGCGTACTCAGGTTTTGACATATGTAAAGTATTGGTTGACCAGTGCTGTGATCACAGATGCCCATTTCTAGAGAGCTTTTACAGTCTTTACTGGTATTTCATTATACTTACACTTTAAAGTTCTGGTATGAAAAAACACATTTCCCACCCCATTTCCAGCCCACCAATGCTGGTCTCCCAACATCTATAGCAGTTAAGCCCTGGTTCTGAGCTGAACATATCTGTATGTTTCTCACCTGGTTTTCAGCACTGCTGACTGAGTGCTGATCTACAGCAACATCACCTTCTATACGCAGTTCTGGCTCAGGGTCTGCAATAGGAGCTTTGGGTTCGTCTTGCCCCTCCCTCTCCCAGGTCTGCTTTGTCTCCACGCCCTCCCCCTCTGAGCACTGTGAGCGGCGCTTCAGGAAAGATGAAAAGAGACGGGAAAGACCACGGCCGGCCGATGTACGCTGCTGTGGCTTTAGTTGCTGTTCTTCTTCCAAGTCCGCAGGGGGCAGCGAGGAGCCTGAGGGGCTACCTTGAGCTATGTCAGTGGGGCCTGGCTCCAGAGCAGTGGGGTCCTCCTCTTCCCGCTGCTGCTTGCACACCTGTTTCTTATGAGCACTCTCCGCCTCGTCTGTCGTCATGGCAGCCACTAAAATAAGAGAAAGAGAAGTTAAAGATTACAGTAAAAGTCATGAAAAGTAATTAATTTATTTATTATAGAGCTTATGATTTCTGTGATGCGGAATACATGCAGAAATTCAAAGGTCTCCACTACAAATCGCTATTGCACCGCCTTTCTAAATTGTAAGTTATATTTTTATTTAATCATAAAATGAAAAAAAAAATCATAAAATGGAACAAATTTCACAAAGTACTGTTCTTACACCAATTATGCTTAATAAGCCAGCAATGTGTAAAAACATCAATGTATATTTAAATAGAGAAAACCATAGATGACACAGGAATCAAATTTCCCTTGATCTTTTGACATAACTGATCTTGGTATCATTAATACATCCTGCAAGTTTCATAGCTTAAAATGTCCTTCTTTTTAATAACAAAAGCATCCATGTAATCGTTCCATGGAAAAGACAAAATGCGAAATGGCTGGATATGTGACGTCACTAGGTAAATTCATTTTCATTTGACCCGCCCCAGAGCAAGATAACAACACCTATTTCACAACATCACATTTAGTCCACCCATGGCCATTCAGTCATAGAGAAGCAGAAACATCTCTCGGTTACGTATGCAACCTCAGTTCCCTAAGAAGGGAATGAGACACTGGTTTGATGCTATGGGAAACGCCTTCGGTGTGACAGGGGTTTGAATCTCAGGTCTAATCACGCTAGTGTATTTGGTCCACGGCAGTGCCTGATGCACATCAGGTGTGCTCTTGAGGAAAGGCGGAGCGTAACTAAAGGTTCCAAAAGGGGAACACTCTTTTCTTTAATCACAGGACTAAGAACATAAATTCCTTAATTTTGCATGTTATAATTACACCTCAGGGAACAAAATAAAACAAAAACCATGTCATAACCCCTTTATACAAAAAACTGTTTTAGGGAAATTGCTGGATTTTATATTGCATAATATGTTTACTATGTAAAGCAATAGAGAAGATATGAGACAATAAAATACCTGTTGATGTTAAATATAAAACCTGAACAGATTTCTCATTCTCCCACATACCACAAAATACAAAGCAAAATAAAGTTATCTTGTTGACCTTTTAGGAATGTCTGTTTTAAAATGAAAAGCCATATTAAATTGTGACAACTATGATTTTTCATTGTTAAATCTAATCCAATGTACTCATGCACCCTACCTGCTTTATCTTTAAATACCATGCTACCTGGGCCAGCCTACACCGATCCTTATGAAATCACAGCAGATTTTTATACTCTGACATGGGTTGGTGGTCTGAAGAAGCCTGATTCCAAGCCTGTTAGAGCCTGACCTGGGTTGCCCAGGCAACAGTGGATTCAATAAGATCGACTGTCACAGTGCTTTTAAACAATCTGGGCCACAGCGACTAGGCATGAGGACTCTGTTTACAGTGACACTTTTGTGTTGCTGAATCCATCAAACCAGATTTTGGTCATACCAAAGCAACAGCCACATTGTGATTTTGGGTGTTTTATGAAGAAATTTGGCATTGAGTGTAACACAATGAATACTTTATAAAATACAATGCATACTTTAGAGTGACCTGATGTAAATTTAAACTCATTCCCTGGTACTGTAGTTTGCCTGTGTGTTTTAATATTTACTACATGATATACAGTATTCTACAACAATGTAATAATTCAATTCAATTTTATTTATATAGCACTTTTTACAATGTTATTGCTTCAAAGCAGCTTTTCATAAAAAACAAAGAATAATAATAAAACACAGAACAAATGTCAGACATGTTAATGGTATTATTGCAAATAATATGTGTGGGATAAGATTAATTACATATACTAGGCCTATAGTATGTTTATGAACAAAGAGCTGACTGAACCGATAAAGCCACAAAATAGCTGAGCAAAATATATGCATTCCAGCTTACATAAGGATGGCATAAAGTAGACAACATCTTATGGGACAGGGCTATAAGGGATTTGCAATAGAACCATGATAATAAAAGTCATACTTTTTTATAGGATGCATATAACATGCTTATTCCAATTTGTCTACTAGAACTTGCAAGACAAATTGTTGACAATAAGCATAATTTATAACATCTGCATATTGTAGCGTATCTTGCCCATGAACTACTAACATGGTGTCTCATTAACATGACAGTTTGTTTTGTTTGCATGACTTTTACTTTAAATCTAACAATACACTAGGGGATAGATCCTTCACTTAAGTAAAGACAATGATTACTAAGTTGCAGTTGTAAGTCACTCCACAGATGCAAGAAAATAAATACATATTAAGATACTTCTTACACACACATTAGCATATGTGGTTTATGAGGACTCTCCATACAAGTAATGGTTTTATACTGTACAAACCGTACACTCTATCCCCTAGCCCTAAACCTTACCCTCACAGAAAACTTTTGGCATTTTTAATTAACATAAATTCACTATTTACTATCTTTTAAAGTAATTTAGTTTATGAGAACACAGGAAGTGTCCCCATAAACCATGTTTACATTGGCATACACGTCATAATACACATTTGTGTCCTTGTAAACCATATATTCAAATCCACACACTATTCAACCATCATTCCTTTACATTCAATAGCATATAATTATAATTCATGAGAATAATGAATCAATAGTTACCAGCGTCAGGCTCATGAGCACAGACAATAAATATTTTAAACTAAATAAGACTGTCCCATTCATGCAGAACAGCTGTTTGTTTTATCAACTAAGATGGTAATAACATTCCCTGTTACAGCAAACATACCTTTATACTCTTTAAAATAACATATTAACGAAATAAGAGCAGAGATAGAATCTTCCTTAAATGAAAAACTCAAGGGTTAGGGCTGTGAGGGTTAGGTTTAGGAGAAGGGTTAATTAAAATATTACAGCTCTATAAAAACCATAAACACAAGATTACCAGCATGTGTGTGACTTTAGTTCTTTCAAAGACCCCGACACTCAGCATTAACATGTGACCTGTGTATGGATGTTGTCTGCAAACATATTGGGAAAACAATATCTTAGAATGTGTTCATAAACACATCATATCTACATTTATGCTGTCACATCACACAAGCCCTGCCAAGTATCTAACTAGCCATGACCTAATTGGCAAGTGTAAACAGGGCCACAAAGTACAGCACAATAAAATGCTTATTTTTGAGAGAATGCAGGTGTGTGTATAAGCAATATGTTACACCTCTCATCCTGAAAGTAACCCAAACCAGAAGTAAACATTCTAACTTCCCCATTTATTTTCTTAAAGCCCTCAACCAGAAACTAAACTATAGACAGAAAACACCTGCACAACCATTGTAGAGCAAGCTCAAAACCCAAAGTTAAATTTTTTACCCATGAAGCATAAATACAACATTCAGACCCCCTTAACTTTGCAGGTTGTGTTATGTTGCAACCTGAAACTACAATCGGCCCTCCCATTTCTCTTGATCATTGCTAGGATGTTTCTACACCACGAATTGGAGTCCACCTGTGGTAAATTAAATTGATTGGACATGATTTGGAAAGGCACACACCTATCTATAAAAGGCCTCACAGCTGACATATTGTGAAGGTTCCCAAGAGCACAATGGTCTCCATAATTCTCAAATGGAACAAGAGAGGTGATGAAGAATCTAGTGGGCACCACCCAATGTGCCCGCACATGTTTCTCAGGTTAGTCCTTCCCAATCCAGTACTTCTCTTGATGTAGTTCCTTCAGCCGCCCGATTTTCTTTTCCGAAAAGTATGATGACTCATCAACCAAGTGCAAAGGCTTTTTGATGTAATGCTCCATGTTTTTAGCTTAGCAGCCCATGCTCTATGTTACCGACGAGCACCCAGCTTCTTCAGAACCGGTTCTGGTGGTCTTCGCTCCCAGCTGATGTAACCACATTTGAAATGTGAATGTTTAGAATCCTCTAAACAACCCCCTGCTGGTCTCTTAAGACCTCTGCCTGTTCCACAGAGACCCTGGTCCCATATAGCCCTCAAGTTCGTCACAGACCTGCCTCCCTCTCAAGGCAATACCACCATCCTCACCATAGTGGATAGATTTTCCAAGGCTTGTCGCTTTATTCCATTCTCCAAGCTAGTCTCAGCCTTAAAGGCAGTTAAGTGCATAGTCCACTCTGTCTTCTGATCCGCCGTTGAATCCGTCCTCGCTTCAGAAGCTGCTTGCATGTCATGACCTGTCATGACCACCGGAGGTATCCCCTGAGTATTAGGACTACAACTCCCATAATCCCACATACGTGGATGATTGTTAGGGCAAAATAAAGAAACTAAGGACTGCTGCGCTTTCTCCTACTGGGGAGAAGAAGATGCTGCAGCAACAGGGCGAGCGCCTGGCGAACTAAATGGCATAGCTGAGCCAAAATGTCCTGATGAACCAGCATGATGGGTTGAGGGGGGCAAGCCATTCCCCCAAGCACCATGCTAGGGGCTACAATGGAATGATCAGTATGCCCAAGACAGTGGATGCATGGCAGCAGACCTTGGGTAAAGCCAAGTTGACAGCTGTGCCCTAGCACATCGCCTTCCTTGAGGGGCGGGGAAGCATAGCGTCCTCGCAAACCCTGAAAGGCTACGGCAGAAGGCAACCAGATACTAAGGTGCTGTGCCTCTCTGCATGGCTGGCCTTGAGAAACCAGAAACTGCTCTTTGCATGACGAAGTGGTGGCCCATGTTGTAGCGCAGGGCAGATGGAAAGACACCTCCCCTCATGTGCCCTTGGTGGGGTCTGTCTGCAAGAGCAGAAAGGTCTTTTCTAGGCCACTCATCTTAGGACCGCTTCAAAACCTTAGGAGGGTTCTTAGTGGTCGATTGGCTGGCATTTGGTTTTCTGCAACTAGACTTCTTCAGAAACCGAGTTGCCAGCTGAGATGTAGAGGGAGTCAGCTGAGGAGTCGCAGGGGCTCGGGTTTGCCGGTGCACCTTCAGCACCGTAGGCCTTCGCTATAAGCGAGAAAGAAAACCAATAGCACAGGCATGGCCCAAACATCTGAGGCAGAGATTGTGGACCAACCGTCCCCAGAGGCACACTCATGGAAAGTCATGATACCTGCCATGGTGAAATTTGAGTGAACAACAAAGTTAACAACAGAATACAAATAAATAAAAATGAGACAATAAATTGATAGAAAAATTAAACAGTGACTAAATAAAATACCAGTACAAACGCTCTTCATTAAAGTTTTTTTATCTACTTACATCACTGCAACGACACCAATCCAATTTACAATGTCCCCAACCCCCTCACACACACACACACTCTCATGCATGGTTGCATCTGCCACCTTTCAATGCACCCACTACACATCTCCCTTATGCTAATAAAATCATTTTAACTCCCTTAAAACATACAAATGCAAACGCACCATGAACCAAAACACTTTTATCCCATTACACAAAAGACTGCCCCCACACACACAACATTATTCCTTTGCAACTCACCTAAACATACAGATACACCCACACCATTATCCAATTATAGCTCACAGCACACACACCTAGTATAGTTCACTGTGCTCAGATCACAACAGGAAACAACACTGTAAAAACTTCCAGCAGTTAACAAATATTTTCCTCTTCCCCACACATGCACACACACACATACATCAGATGGTGCAGAGGTGGCAGATGGTGTGTGGGGGGTTGGGGCCCTGAGAGACTGTGAAAAGTAGACATATGCAAGACCCTTTGCCTCTGACCTGACTGAGACCCTCAGTAGATGGATACATACATACATATTGCCTGAAAGCAATTAACATCATGAGTCACTCTGTATTGGGTCTAGGATCAGGTTTCATTGACCCATCAAGGCTGTTTATCTTCACACATTTATCTTTGATCTATTCCTATACCACACTACAAACTACTTTTGTTTTTCAGTATTGTCATTTTGATTTATCACCACTTAAAACATATGCGATGAATGACAGAACATAGTGTCAATAATCATTAAGATTTCATTTGGCTTAATGCCAAAACTGGCTGTTCAATGATGCCAACAGTCATAAATTCTACTTAAATTCTTCTAATCACACTGGTTAGAAGATTCAAGTGAAAATGTTGCAGCAAAAACAGATCTTTTAAAAACAAAAATCTAATTTATGTATGTACATATTTATGTATGTATAATGCTGCAAAGAGGCAAACACAATCACAATCCAGAGAATACTTTCACTACAGCCACATGTGTATAAAATCAATCAGTAAAATACTGTTTATTGTAAGAACAATTGTGCTGCATACAGCATGTGAAATTCAAACTATACATATGCAGTCTATACACTGCTACATTATGTTGTAAAAAAAAAAAACGTTCAGCTGATCACTGAAAAACCCTCCCAAAGGAACACACTGAACAAAAGTTTTTCCAAAAATGATAAAGAAAAACTTAGAAATTAGAAAAAGTAACTTGTTTGACAACTGAATGTTCATTTGGACATTGCTGGCACAGTTGGACACTGTGTTTACAAACTAACAGAATTCTGGCAGAGATTAGATGGTATTAGTGATGTTCAAGGAAGTGAGTGCTGTGATGAGTGAGTATGTTAATGTGTGTAAAAAATGAGCTTGTGAAGACACATATGAGTTTACAAGATGAGTATATGATTATTAGTGCAATGTTCATAAAGAGAAGAAAAAAATGTTTATGCAGCCAAAGGCGTTAATTGTCTTAATGTGTACAGTTGTAGACAAACCTAGTTTCTAAAAGGGTTTTAGCAAGCAAACTACATTAGTCTGTCAACTCAAGATGAGTACGCTGTCAGCATTAGATCATTAATTCTTATTAAAACAATCATTTTCTAGAAACTGCAATAACAAAGATCAAGTCTTATATGATTTGATGATTTTACATCATGAACAATTAAAATGTCTCCACTATCTGCCACTTCATAAAAGAAATATCATTAAATCGCACTTCAGCAAATATTCTATGGTTGACTACCTATCTTAACACAAAGCACCTGTTTATGCTCTTGAGATATTAAATATACTCTTAAAATGACAGTAGCCTAATACCGTAAACCTGCTGCTGTCTGTGTCATTAATGCTAATGAAACAACAATAGACAAAAAAATGTCCTGTCATTCTTAACTTCTTTGTTTTGTTACATTGGAGGTGTTACAGAGGAGGCCGCTGCTCCGCCTCCTCCACGCCGCCAGAGGGAGTCCTCACCAGAATATTCCTCTCCTCTCGAACTACACTTTCCATGAGCCTTTTCCAAAGACTGAGTACTTCCTGTTTGCAACACATTTATCCAATCATGCTGGCTATATAAACCCTAGAACTTTCTCTGGACTGCTCTCCCGGTACCACTTCATGTATCGTTTTTGAATCTTTGCTGCCTGCCCCTTGTTTTTGATTCGGATATTGTTGTTGATTGTTTGCCACCTGCCCCAACCATTGCCTGTATTTACATTTTGCTGTTGTCTCGCCTCCATTGTTCTTTGCCTGTTTACTGATTGTGATTGTCAATAAACCGCTGCATATGGGTCCGGCTGCCTCAGTGTCTCCGTTACAGCAGGACTACAATTTACAAAAATGTATTTTTTTTGTCATTTTAAGATTGCATTTATTCCTAGGCCTAGAAAGCACAATTTCTGTTTTTTTGTGCTCATGGGAATAAGCAACAGCAAGGAAAAGGATGAGAGAAGTGAGAAATGAAAAAACGATGAGCACTGGAAATGTCAAGCTAAATCCCCATGAATAAAAGCTACAGCAGCAGAATGCTGCTCTGTAATTGGCTGGCAGGGACAGGAGCTGCTGATTGGGCATAAAAACAAGTGGGAACCCCACAGGTGTAAGAACGTGAAAGCAATAATGGAGTTATGGATGCTGACTGTTACGGTAAACAGATCTATAAAAACACACAAATATATTCACACCTGCAGCAAGAACAGTAAGACAGTGTGTGTGTGTGTGTGTGTGTATATGTGCACACACACACAAGGCTATAATGCACAGCAGGCTATGGGGTTTAGACTACTTTTTATATCTACGAAGTCTAAACCCCATAGCCTGCTGTGCCTTATCTGTGACTATATTCACCTTACATTAGTGCAGAAGTGAAACTTCTGTCATGAATTATTTACATTCGAACCTGATGCATTATGCTATCATGACAATGGTGACTTCATGCAGTCAAATGGTTCTCGTGTGTCATGTTGCCCCCGGCCAACACCCACTTTGAGAAGTAAACGATAGAAGGACAGTGAGTTAACAGTGTACTGCAGAGATTGAGTGCTGTGAGCTTTTGTTTCCGGATGCAGAAAGCGGCTTTTAAATTAATCGGGGTCCTGTGAGGGATTAGAGAGAAGCTCTCTCTCTCTTTATATGTAATGAAGTAGAGAGAACGAGCAGCTGGGTCTGTCAGCAGATTCTCTCATTTAGCAGAATGTCCTGTACATTTTCCACATCGTGATTCTGCTCACCCTGGGCTCTGTGACAGGAACCTGCTGTACATGACCCAGAAAACTACTGCCAATGATTGAGTCAAACATGCCTACTGTAAAGAAAATAGGAAAAAGCATCAAAATATGAGGGAGGTGGTGTGGCGTATTTGATGTAATGACTGGTAGGTTTCGATCCTAAAGGGTTTAAACACTGTGTGTCTATTGTACTTTGCTTTGCCAGTTTGAGTTTTACAGTATGTTAACTTCTGGCTCAGGCAATGGCTTGAATTTGGGGCGGGGCTAGTCTGTCCAAACTACGAGGGCAGGACGGGGGCAATGAACTTTGTTTGTTGTAAACAATTCTTAGCAGTCCTAAAATAAGTATCACTTTTGTTATTGCTCAAATTTAGGTTAGTGCACCATTGAAGGATACCTCAAATAGCATGTTTTGTTAAAGAGCTGTGTTATTACTTATGACCAGTGACCCGACCAGAGTGACCAAACCAGAACATCTTAGTAACTTCTTAGTAAAATGTACAACAACCACCTGGCAACTTCCCCAGAACACTACAGCATTGTACTTACATTTTATTAAAGCTACAATATGTATTGTTTTGTTAAAAATAGACAAATTAGTTACTGAGCAAGTACGTAACAGATCAGTGTTCAAAACTGTCTCTTTACCTTACCTCGATTCGCAGGTAATGTCAGTTTGGCTTAATATGACTTTAACATACGCTAAAAAAAGTACATAATGTAACATACAATTTTATTTTTCAAACAGAGTTGCAGATAGAGGCAAAAGCTATGGATTGCAGGTTTAAGAAAATATAAAAAAATTATTTTTTAGTTAGATTATCCAGTAAAGTGGTGCAGAAGTTCTTTAGATTTCAGAAATGTATACACCAAATTTAAACATTAAGCAGTCAGTTCTGACCAAACCAAGATGCATAATTCCAACAAAGTAGTGATGGACAGATCAAATTTCACCAAATTACTGAGGCTGACAGGTTTCTTACTGCCCAGACTAGGGGCAAGTGCACTACAATACCATCAGACACATGCAGAGACTAACACTGGGGCTCAGGAGGATGAGCTCTGAACAATCAAACCGATCAATGGCCACATGGTCGTGCAGGCTGTCACAGTGCACCTGATCTCCATGGACACACAACTGAGAGCAGTGGTCACTCAAGAGAGAATGGGGATAAAAGTGACCTGCTAGCCATGTATGGTGACCCATACTGCATTTAACCAATGAGTGTACACACATTGGAGTACTGAGTAGAACAACAACAAAACAAACATTCAGAAGCAGGAAGATAGAATGGAAGATTACAAAGACAAGCAAAAGTTTAATTTATATCTGTAACAAAACAAGTTACACACCAAAGTGTAATGCTTATAAATAGTGGTTATTTAAATCTCTAATTGTTTAAATCTTTATAGCTATGCTATATGATGTGCAGAGATAGCTGGTCCAATCAAACATAAATACCTATAGTAACTGTAGTTCATTTTTCATAAACAAACACGCTTGCACGTTAAATGCATATCCCTTAGTGGAGTACTGCATGGCAGGGCAATAATAAAGACCATGTGTGCTCAGAAAAATCACATCAATGAGAATGTTGTTCAATCACAGAGAATTGTGCTTTTTATTACACTTCTCTGTATTTTTATACAATGACATGGAAAGGCTTATGCACTTAATTTATAAATGTGGTTTGACTGCAAAACACTTGGTGCAGGCTAAAAGGAAAACACAAAAACAATAAACTAAAGAGTGCTATTGAAACAACATGACCTCTGGGTGTAAAATCAGTAGGAGTCATTGCAAAGTCTGCAGGACTCACACTGCATGCAATTTATTAACTTTTAAAAACTTAAGTCTTTACTGTTACAGGGCATAAGAATAAACATCATAATATCAGCTGCACTGTCTCACACACAGGCTAATGTAAAGGCTAACAAAAACGGTTTATCAGAGGAACACAATTCTGCCCTGCTGTACACCACCGTAAAAATGAAACTGCGCAGTTTAAGGTTACATTTATTAGTTAACTAATGCATTAACCAATGCTAATGAATGAGACCCTATTGTAAACTGTTACCATCTTTATCTTTGTTGGTACAGATTAATGAATGAATAACTGAATGAATGAATAAATGAATGAATGAATGAATGAATGAAAGACCCTTTCGCGCCTTTATCCTAAACTATACAGAAACTGTTTTAATGTCATTTAAACCCCTCTTTTGCGGCAGAAATGAAAACATTTGAATGGGTCTTGTCTTAAACAATCCATTCTGTCCTAGATATACGGCATAGCCCCCAACAGCGCACCAAAACAAAACAATAAATCTGAACCCTTATCAAACGACTATAAGTTTAATGCCACAGTGTTTTGACAGCTGTCCATCAAAACGATTTGAGCTCGTGACTCATAATGGATGAGCAGGTGCGCGTAAATGGAATGTCTGAAAATGGCGCCGAATGTGAAAAAAGTCAACAGATTCCCGTCGTCGCGAGCATCACACAATACATAATCCAGCAGCAAGATCCCCGCTTACCTTTCCCTTTAATTCATCAACGTGCGGGAACAATCCAATACCAAATATACCGAAAGCACTCCTGTATGTATCAGACAGACAAAACCCTGTACAAATTCTCCAACCTTTTTTAAAACGGTGTTTAGATTCTAGTAATGGTGAATCTGTATTCAATAAGGCGAGCGTATTTGTAAAAGTAACCAATTGGAATCGAGCAGAAGAAGGAATAAGCCAATCACGTGCGAGATCACTGAGCTTTGGTCCCAGGGGCTAAGGCTACAGCAGCAGCATCGTAACCAAGGATACTTAGAAGCAAAATCAACTGATGTCGTTGTTACTGCTTTTCCAAAACAGCATTAATTGCTTTGTTATGTGATAGTGCTAACCTAATTGTAAAACTAACAACTAAAATGTTTACTTGGTATTATCTACTTAATTGTTTAGCAAAGTAATAATTAAATAAAAATACGTTATTTTGTACCACAAATTTGAAGTATAAACTCTGGTGTTATTTAGTTTCAGTTATATGAGGTGTCTTTTACCATTAGGTTTAATAATAACGTCATAGGATGTTGGTAAATCTCTGCGTTTTGTCTACACAATAATTACAACTAAAGGGCTGGGTGTGTTTCCTCTGATCTCAACATCCACCATCCATCACTACTAGTAAATAATGAATGATGGTGCTGCGCTCACAATTACACTGGCAAAAAGTGCAATGTGCACTTTCATTTATTAACATTTAATTTTTCTAGTGAAAAAAATCTCCAGACGCATAAACGAGACGTCTAAGTATCCAGTAAAGTATAAAAAGTAAAAATAAATGACTTAAAATATACCATAAAGTAAATAAATATATAAAGCAAGCTTAGTACATGCCACAAATATTATTTCTTTGTTTAAAACCTAATAACAGGGACCTAATACTTAAAAACTTATTTAAATCTGATCATTCATCAAAGACTTTGTTTTAGAAACTTTCAGTTTAATTGTTAACTCTCTCTCTCTCTCTCTCTCTCTCTCTGTCATTATTGTGTCTCTGTTGCTTATTTCCTGTAGTTTTTAACATTGACATCTTCCTTTGTTAATGTAAAGGGCAGGTGCTTTGCTATACGTGTGGCAAAACAAAAGGACAACACCAACCAGACAGCCAACCAGAACAGACAACCAGACAGTCCCCAGAGATGAACGCGACAAAGAGGAGACACTCACACACCCACCCCACCCCTCCCGAACCTTCTGGCTTTTCACTCCGCCCCCAGATCTTTTTATAAACATCTGTGGTAGTGGGCACCAGCTGGGCACAAAACTCCTAATTACTGTCAACACCTCTAACTAGACAAGCAATTGAAACTTAACAGTCAGAGAATAAATGATGTTGTGTCAGATTGGGTCAGCATTATGAGGAAGAGGATCATTTGTGCAGCTCTCTGGCTGCGTTTTAACATCTAGTGAGCTGCCTACCTAGAAAGCATGTTTAGATGCATTATGAGCCAGCTTTGCAATAGTTTCTATAAAAGTCTATAAAATGTTCTAGAAAAGTGATCTTTAATCATACATTTTTTGTACTACTCTGTTGGGCACTGGATGTAATAAGCTAGTTTACATTTTAGTCAATATCTTCTCAACCACATGGGCTGGAATCAAAATTCTTTTCCCCCTTGAATCCTAAATACTTGCCCTACAAAATAATAATTATCTCAGATTTAATTTCCACCATTTTAAATTTTAAAAAAAAGTACTTTTTAAAATTTCTTCTAGTGTCATGATTGGTGAGGAAAGAACCCAGGTCACGGAGCAGCTTAAAGAATTTACTTTCCAGAAATTAGAAATTTCCACAAAGCGGCAAAACAAAAAACAAACAAGACTTGATATAAAACAATAACAACAACAACACAACTATAAATATTAGCTGATGAGCTCAAGAAACAAGGCACAATTCAAGAACCTAGACAATACACCAGCACAAGACAGCAGACTTTAAAGCAGCAGGGCATTAAATAGGAGACCAAAACGGAGGATAACAATGACAAACAGATGTGGGGCATGAACTAAGGAATGGATAATTAACGATGAAACAAGAGAGCGGGGTCAAGACTTAAGACAGGAGAGGACATGGCACTGTTACGGTGGAGGCTCCAGCTCTCTCTCCACTGCGCCACCAGAAGGAACCGTCGACAGAATACTAATGGAGGTTTCAACAAACTACAAATCCCAGCATGCACCTACCTTGGATCGGATAATTTCCTGTTTGTCACCCGATCGTCATTAGCTCCGCTATTTAAACTGGACTCAGTCTCTTAATCTTTGCGAAGTCTTGTTTGCCTAGTGCTGCATTTCTGAGCGGTTCCATTGTTTATTCAGATTGCCTACTGTGTATTGCCTGGATTGTTTATCGTTTGTTGATTCTTTGCCGCCTGCCCTTGACTTTTGGATTGTTTATCGTTTGTGATTGTTTGCTGCCTGTTCTGACCCACGCCTGTTTTCTGATTAGGATTCTGTCTCATCTACATTGTGTTTTGATTACCGTTGATAACATTGCCTGTACGACCCTGTTAATTAACTCTGTGCCACAGATGGATCCTACTCAGTCTAACTCATCATTACAGAAAACTTTGCCTCCACATGATCCAGCAGCGCTCCTGCAGAACTGGTGAAGGCTTTCCAGGGTGTCCGTCTCATGCCACAAACTCCCTACCTCATTTGAAACCGCTGAAACACTTTGCAACAATGTTTTTAGATTTTATGGCCTTCTACAGGACATAGTGTCTGACAGAGGTCCACAATTTACAATGGGTCACAATTCTCTAGGGGCTGGTCTGCCTTTTTCAATGGTCTGGGAGTTAATATCAGCCTCAAATCCAGTTATCATCCACAGTCCAACGGTCAGACGGAGTGTCTGAATCAGGAGGTCACTCGATTCCCGAGATCGTACAACCAAAGACACCAAGAGGACTGGGGTAGATATTTAATGTGGGCGGAATATGCCCAGAACTCCCTGGTGAAGCCATCAACGGGTCTAACCCTATTTAAGTGTGTTCTGGGATTTCGCCTTTATTCGCCTGGTCCGGTGAACCCACAGAACTCCCCTCAGTCATGGACTGGCTCCAGAGAAGCAAAGAGGTTTGTGAGAGGGCTCACACACATCTGCTACATGGGGTCAGGAGACATACTACCCAATCTAACGCCAATCGCAGATCCGGTCCAAGGTACGCTCCTGGTCAATGGGTTTGGTTATCTACCAAGGATCTTCGTCTCAGACGTCCCTGCCAAAAACTAAACCCCAGGTATGTAGGCCCTTTTCAGATTGTAAAACAAATTACTCCTGTATCATTCCGCCTTAAACTGCCTAATAATTATTGCACATCTCCTACTTTCCACATGTCTCTCCTCAAACCTGCTGGTGGTCCGGGGAGGGAGGCTGCGGAAGCGCCCAGGGGACAGACCCCCCCCATAATGGTGGACGGCGAGGAGGCATACAGAGTCAGAGAACTTCTGGACTCCAGACATCGGGGTGGTACATTGTACAGAAAGGTCATGGGCGAACACAGGTGATATCCTGGACCCAACATTGACCAAGGAATTTCACCGGACTCATCCGGAGAAGCCGGCCCCTCGTCCCTGTGGTAGACCCCGGCGCCGTTTGCCTCTTCGCGTCAGAAGCCCCTCGCGGGGTGGGGAGGGGGGTCTGTTATGGTGGAGGCTCCAGCTCTCTCTCCACCGCGCCACCAGAGGGAACCGTCGCCGGAATACTAACAGAAGTTTCAACGAACTACAAATCCCAGCATGCACCTACCTTTGATCGGATCATTTCCTGTTCGTCACTTGATCGTCATTAGCTCCACTATTTAAACTGGACTCAGTCTCTTAATTTTTGCGAAGTCTTGTTTGCCTAGTGCTGCATTTCTGAGCATTTCTGAGTGTAAAATCGTTTATGATTGTTTGCTGCCTGTCTTGACCCACGCCTGTTTTCTAATTATGATTCTGTCTCATCTAGGTTGTGTTTAATTACCGCTGATAACATTGCCTGTACGATTTAATAAATCCTGTGCCGCAGATGGATCCTACTCAGTCTAACTCATCATTACAAAGTAAACGAAACACAAAGTAAACAAACAATAGCCATGTGCTTCCTCAGATCACAAAAGACAGAGCATAAGTCTAGATCCTGACTCTAAGTTGCAAGAACCAAGACTAGAATAGAGTCAGGATCCAAACATAATGCTCTGACAAAAAACACAGGGCTGTCAGAATCCTGGCATGAGAATTTGCCCAAAACTTGGCATGCATTATCTAGAGACCCTCATGGCAAAAAGTTATCAACAGAATTTTCGGTCAAGCCAATTAGCAGATATTAATCAATAAAATCTCTGGGTGTGGCCTACTTTCACTAACTGGCCAATATCTTCAGATCAGTAGGTCCAAACTTGATACAAAACTTGATACACGTGGACATGAGGCCAAACTAAGGTCACACACCACATTTTGTCCTATTTTACCCATGGGGATACTACAACTGAAAACCTTTAATAATACCATAAACATATGCATGATGAAATGAAAAACTGGTATACATCTTCTTTGGTGGATGTCATAACATATTCTATAATTTTATTTGGATACTTTAAAAAACATGACCAATCAACAGGCAAACAGCACAGCCAGTCAGCAGCCAATCAAATTTAGCAGCTAACAACCTCAAATCTGAATGACCTACCATTACAAAATAGACATATTTATAGACCATCTAAAACCAAGTAGGTGTCCCAGATTGTGTTAAAATTGGCCATGTAATAATAAGCAATTTTATAAAAGTAATTTTAGCAATTTTTGCTAACAACCTAGAAATAGAAATGTATTTATTGAACCATGATACACTGACAATGTCTTCTGAGTTATATATTAAGTTAGGTAATTCGCTTTCACTTCAAATAAATTTAAAAAAAAAATAAAATTACAGCATTATGCTAGAAAAGTCTCATAACTGGGCTCTTCCCCATTTTTACAAACCTGCTTGGACCCCAACAATTGCCGTTTGCAGCTATATTTACCATTTTTGTTTTTTGTAAACAGATATGTTAAAGTAAAATGTCTGATGTAAACCATCCTCTGTACATGCTCTATTCCTCTGTCAGTGATTTTCACTGCGTTCCTTCCGGGATAATGTTTTTTTGACTGATTGTGCTGTTTGTGTTAATCCAGAGCTCAAATCCTTTGACCACCTGTTCTATTTCCCGAGCTGACTCTCTGCTGCCATCTGATGATAGGCAGAAAAACTACACAGAGGCCAATATTTGAATGTCATTATCTGTAATCACATTTGAAGAAAGAAAATATGATGTTCAACAAAGATGCATTCCTTAAGAAAAAGTAGTATAGGGCATGTAAGTAGTAAACTTCTTCTCAAATTAAAGTTGAGCTGTCACACAGAGGAAAGTTACATAAAGATAAGACAAAGTAAAATGCTTTTAGGGTTGTGAGTGTTCTTCCAAGAAAACCAATTAAACTACAATAAAATGTAGTTCAACTGCAAACTTTTTGGAGGCAAACTTACATATACCATTAACTGATTGAATTGTGAGTGAACGAACATTTGGATTATCAATGAAATATTGCAATGACATTCAATAATTGACCAAGCATATTTCAATGTATGTCAACAAGATCTTGTAGCGGTGGCAGCAACAAAGTAAATTTTGAAGACAAGTAAGAAACGTACTTAAATTAAATTGTTCGGGTGCCAGAAATGGCAAAAATAAATTTTTCCATGTCAAAAGAGTTATTATTATTCCTATTTATTTATTTATTTTTTCAATTCCCGGTAAAGCTCAAAAAGAAACCACCGATACACAAATTGTCTATCACAAACAAAAGGAAAATACAAATGGATGAAATAACACAATTCACAACAAGGTTTCTTTTTTTAGTGTGCAGGCTGTTGTTATTTGAGCTTATGCATAAAAAATCATCAAACATAAAAAAGTATGAAGGAAAACTAAATCTTACAAAGTTTTTCTTTTTTTCACCGCATTTATATAAGAAAATCACAAGCATTAATTAATTGAGAAAGCGGTTTTCCACGTGTTTTTTACTTGCTCAGTTCAATCTTGACAAGATCAACAAGTCCATAAAAGATGAAACCATAAAGTCCTTGTTTTTATAAAAACAACAAAAAAAATCAATTTCCCTTTAAACTTGATCTCATGGAAACAGTCTTAAAGCTCAAACTTTTCATACAGAACAATAACAAAAAACAAAAAAAGAAAATATTTCCATTAGAAGTAAACTCGCTAGGTGTATGTGTTACGTGTGTGCGTGTGAGTTTTTCGTGCAG
Source organism: Botia kubotai (assembly GCA_036877585.1). Lineage (NCBI taxonomy): Eukaryota > Metazoa > Chordata > Actinopteri > Cypriniformes > Botiidae > Botia > Botia kubotai. The sequence goes on along the minus strand of JAZGTI010000155.1, from coordinate 7,127 downwards.
TGTGAATGTGTGTGTGTGTTTTTTAGCTGCGTGAAGCAGGCAGCATCTAGGTGGCCAACAAATATACAAGGCCGGGATCGGCAATTTCGTTTTTGCCTCTCTTTTATATAATTTCCGCCATTTCATTTCATCCTAATTTGCAGTCAAGGTGCAAAAGCTGGTATGGATTTATACCCATATTGCTACAATCTGAGAGCATCTTTGCACAGAGCTTTTGTATGGTCTCAGAAGATGGTAGCAAAAGTCATGTAAACTAAGATATTTTCTTTTTATCTATTCCTTTAAACTCAATCAAAGATAAACATTGTCTTTGCGCAAAATCTATTTTTAAACATTTATCTTAATCAGGTGTTTCTGAAAATTTTGTACAAACTCTTAAAACATATATTTGCACTCTGTTTATTTTATTAATCAATCACTGAACACTGCAAAAGGCTTTTTGTGGAGATAACCTGTCTTTTAATTACCAAGTGGTCTTCTGTTTCAGGACTCATCTTTGACAGCAGAGATAAGACTGATCTGATTCCCAGTACAGCAGCAACTGTTTGACTCCGCTTTATCTAATTCTGTCTAATGAATTGTCATTCGTGATATGTGTCTTAAAAGTAGCTCTCTGTGAATGGAGCTCAGAAAAACCCAAATTTAGAATAACCGCCATAAACACTGAATAGAACACGTTCACTGCCCCAGCCACCACTCAACAACCTGTCAACCAACAGTGTGTATGTAAATGCCTCAAACAATAACAAGTCAAGGTCATAAATGGTTTAAGTAAAACCTGATTAGTACACCTCGATTTTTGCCCATTACCTCGATTTCAATTTACATTCTACCTTCTTTTGTCATCACACATCAATATTGGTCAAATCCAGGTGATTTTAAAGTCTGGTGTAAATAGGGCTTGAAGTTTTAGGATTTGTATGAAAAAATTTTTTTGGTTTTTCGCACTTAGTGGCTGATTCTTAAACTGTTACATTTAATTCCCTACAACCCAATCCCCACCCCACCAATCCCACCCAAAGCTCTAAATGTACTAAATTCTATAAACCAATATTACATCTTTCTGAATCTCTAGAAGCACTACTAAATTATTCGACAAAACAGAGGAGGGCATATTTGGTGACTTTTTAGTGTTTTAATATATCAAATATAAGGTTCACTGAATGACTCATATTCTGACCTGCCAGCAGTTAAAGGCCTTTTTTTTTCTGCTGGGTTTTCCAAATGTCACCAAAGAGTGTAATTAATGTAATTTACTCACCAAAATTTACACCAAGGCATTTCCAAAGACATCAGCAGTCAATGATGAATGTTCCAATTCAGGTGAGAGAGAAATAAAGAGAGGTAGAGAAGACATGTCAGTCATACATATCCAGTTACATATTACACACAGTTATATTTCTGAAGTAACCTGCTATAAAAATGTAATTAGGGAGCTGTGAGCTATTTTTTATTTTCTACTAATATTACTTATAAAATGTCCCTACTACCTGTCATATTACCCTGAGACTGGTGTTTTGTAAAATTCACACCAAAAGAGAGGAAAAGAGCAGTGACCCCGCTTCAGAATTAGAAACATTCTCATGCATGTCAATGATTTTTGTGTGTTTGAATAAGGTCATTCAGGTTGACATGAAAGTGAGTAAATAATGACTGAATCGGAAATGGAAGTTTCTTCCCTGTGGTGACGCATATTCTGGAATGAGAAAAAAAGTAGAACCGGACTTGATTTCAGTCTTCAGGAATGAATTGGATCATTGTAATTGGGACAGAAACTGCCAGGCTACAGAGAGACATACATTATCAAGAGAAGAGATGTTGTTTCGTAGGGGAGGTTAAGGTTTTGGTTAAAGATTACAAGGGCATAGGAATAAAGAATAAATAAATACAGAAGTGGCTGTATTCTTTACTGGCACATGAACGCACCATCCATAATTACTATTGAGTAATTACTACTAGGATTGGTTAACACAGTTCCAACTAATAAGGTTGTAAGAATGTCATCCTAATGTTTTCATTCTGTAACAAAAACGTTAAAAATATTTTAGTAACACTTAAAACATCCTGTTTTTAGATGTCATATTAACAATATTGCTTGGTAACAACTTAAAAATAATGTGTTTGATATATATATTAATATATATTATACTAAACGTTCTACTGGCAATACTGCTAGAACTTTTTGACAACTTTGAACTTTAAGATTATGTTCCAAGGACGCTCCCTGTTAGCTTGGATACAGAGAAGCTGTTGTAATAATCTCACCTCCCCATATAAAACTAATCTCAATCAAACAAAGGACTTTCATTGTGACTTTCTGACAAAATTGGCATTTTGACTTTAAGCTATTACAAAGCATACATGTATGTCAATTTAAAATGTAGTTGATCATATTGACATGAGAATGTAAGACGGTTTTATCTGTTCTGTCTGAGACTCTAAGTTCCCTCTGAATGCTTCTCTTGGACTCTAGTCTACTATCTGAAGACAAAGCCAGTAGTCACAAAGCCAGTAGCCAGTCCCAAAACTGTAAATTCTGTTTTGTTGTTTTCTCACCCTTCTGTTGCTCCAAACCTGAAAGAGTTTGTTTCTTTTATGGAACACAAGAGGAGAAATATTAATGAACTCTGAAGCTGATCTTTGTTTCCATATGACAATGACAATTGGACAGGTACACTCCAGGAGTTATGTCACCAACAAACACTGATAAGCTACCAGGGATTGTTGTACTCTTCCTTTATTCAGTATATGTACCATTTTAAAATGCATGTTGTTACTTGCTACTTCATTAGTTGGCAACTCATTTAGGTAGGAAGTCACTTGCATATGTTACTTAAAATTGACTTAATTGAATGATTGATTTAGTGCCTACATTTACTTTATAAAACAGCATTAACTTCTGGCATCTAAGAGAAGATGAACTCCTCTTTCAAATGTGAAGTAGGGATTAGAGATGATTCTTTAATACATGGGTTATTTTCATGCTTAAACAATCTGACAACTGCTGTTTGCCATCTTTTCAAGAGTATTATCATGCCGATACACATAAATTCAAAGGCTACATTTTCATGAAACATGAAATGGTTTCTGTCATGATTGATGTTAAGATTATTCTTATTTAATCTATTACAAGTAGGTTAATCAAATCATACAGTCGTACACACAAGTGTCTTTTGTACATTGATACTACATCCTCTAAGACCATTGATGTAATGTGCTGGAGAGTAGAGGAGATGAAACCAGATTTAACTGCAGGTAAAAGTGTTTAATAAACCAAACATGAACTATAATCTATGGCCTGAACATGAAACATAGCAAGGAAAACCATGAACAGCACAAAAGTATGAACAATAACTGACAAACAGAATAAGGAAACATATTTACTTTAGGTATATACTGTATATACCTAAAGTAATTAATAATAACAGGAAACACCTGGAAACACTAGGGTGGGGAAACACAATACAAATGACAATGCCCACAGGATCAATTATTTTTAATAACAGGTGTCCCCACTGCAATTTGAATATTGAACATAATAAACCTCCAAGCTAATGCACCACACTTTAATATATTACATAACCCAACTATATATCCTTCCTACAAATCTACAGATCTGAATACATCCTATGTGTTTTGTACATGTTTGTTATTATATTTGTCTGCTATGCTCTATCTATTGGTCTGGTATCTTGGCTAGACTTTGTTGCTATAATAAAGGCCCAGTTGATTATTTAGTATTTGTTTGTTTGTTTAATTTTCTTATATTCCTTTCTCCTGGATTTTGTGCATGTTTGTCATTTTTACTATCTATTATATAGCATCACTTGCTTCATTTAAAGATTATACAAGTACTGACATTCTGATTTCAAATCTAACAAACGACACTGCTGATTGTTAAACTATTTTTTCTTATTTTTGCATTGAATTCAGAATGGTAGACAGATGCGCGGGCTCATTTCTATCACTGCAGCACGATTAGTATCCCAAAAATAATGTAGGCAAAACAAAATTTCCACCCCTGGAAAACAAAGCCATATGCCTCAAAAAAGCTTTGTTTATTTTTACACAAGTGCAACTAACCGAAATGGTCTAGCCCACATCTTTATTACAAAACTGCAACATAACGCAGCACTGATCAAAATGAGAGAAACCATTACCATAACATGCAATAATAACCATGCAAGCAATAAACAAAGATCAGGTTTTCTGTATCGTTGGTTCAGCGCTAAATCCAGCAAGAATCGTAATAATTTTATTTCGATCCGTCTAGGGCAAGCGCTGATCCAGCTGTAACTGCTGTAACTATAGCAACATTAGCTGTCAATGGACATCACACTTGCCTCACTAGCCGCACCTTTACCGAAAACGACACTGAATTGACAGTTGGCATTATTCCAAACATTTAAAACAAAGTGTTAAGTTTTACCTGAGGACCCAAAAGCGCCGTCCTTGATCCCTCTGTGGTGCTTTCGCCGTATAATACGCGTTTTTTTGTCGACGCTGTGTTCTTCCGTGGTAACGCGTCACGTCTTTTCTCTGGTGATGCGCGCAGTGAGCCCTATGTTCAAATCACGATTCATTGCGATGTGGGTGGTGTGAATAAGTGGTTAAAGATCCTGGATGGTAAGTGAAAGACTGTATGCTTTGAGTCTTTTCTGTACACTTTGATATATCATTTTGCTCTTAATCTGATTACTCAGAGGGACTGAACCAAAAATAAATAACATTTTATAAAGCCTGTCAAACCCATTAATCAATTGGAAACGTCTCTGGTTACGTATGTAACCCGGTTCCCTGAGACAGGGAACAAGATGCGGCATTATGCTTGGCGGTCTGAACACATGTAAAATCACACCTATTTATAGACATGTCAAGGTCATGTGACGTAATTTTGCAGGTTTTTCAATTTTGCCACGTAGTCTTTGAAAGGTGCCTGCAAAATGCATCATCAGATTATTATTTTCAAAGGAAGGCTGTGCAGGAAAGACTGAAGTATGGCAACGTGATGCAGCATCTTGTTCCCTGACTCAGGGAACCAGGTTACATATGTAACCTTATGACACTATGGGGAATGTTAATGCATACTATGACCCACTGAGGGAGGGCCTGCCCCAGATGCTGTAAAACATTGGCACAGAGAACAACAGGAGCAAAAAAAGAGAAACTGTTATGCCAGGAGGATCTGAGTGCCTGGGGCTAAAAATCTAAGGAATGTGTGTGGAAAGGACTAGCCTGTCTCAGCACAAACATCACTTAGATGCCCCTCTAGACAGTGCCTTAGATGATGCTATACTCCTGGTACAATGGGCTCTGATGCCCAGGGGTGACATTAAATCAGGCCTCATAAGACAGATTAATAGCATCCATGATCCAGTAAGATAAGTGCCATTTTGTGACCACATTACCTTGGTTGCGAAGACCAAAATAGACTAGGAGCTGAGAGGTCTTACGCCAATGGGTTTAGTGGTGGACATAGATCCTCAAAGCTCTAACTGGACAAAATAAGTGAAGATTTTCCTGTTCAGGTGACTTATACAAAGAACAGAAGAACAGAAGGCCTTAAGCACCACCAGGTGACACCTTGGTGGCACCTTGGGTATATAGTCTGGTCTAGGGTGCAAAATGGCTTTAACAAAGCAGACAGGACTACAGAAGGAGCCTGTAGATCCCCTAATGTCACGTTTAGGTTCAGATTTTCCTGTGTTGTTTGGTTTCCTTTGTTAATTTTGTCATCATGTCAAAAAGTTCATCTAATTCAGTTCCTCCTCTTTTGCCTTAGTTTCTGATTGTTTTCACCTCTTTCTGACCTCGACAGGGAGGAGCTCCTTGAACACGTCAGACTCTTTCTCATACTCACAGTATCTGTTGACGATGGAGCTAACCAGACAGACCATGAGGAGTAATTAAGGCATCGAAAAGGATTATCCCTTTGTTCAATACTTGATAGGTTAAGCCACAGATGCCTCTACGCTGCCACCAAAGCAGCCATAGAACTAAGATCTTTGGCATCGGCAGAGATCCTAAACCCCATCCGGTTCTAATCCCACACCATGGTCCAAGTCTTTAAGCAGATCAGCCTGGTATACCTGCAAAATTTGCACAGTTAGCAAGGAAGCCTTGCCCACCAAACTAAATGTTAAGAGGGCATGGAGGGAAAGATAGAAGAGGGGAGAGTTAGCTGAATAATCATACTAGAAATAAAAAACTAGGAAACTATCAAAACTAGGAATAATTACTCACAGTAAGATATGGATTCTTCCACAACTTTGACGCCTCAATATGAAGGTCAGGAAAAAATGGGAGCTTACAGCAGGGAGGCTGTTCTCGGTTGGATGATAAGAATCTATTATTGGACGATAAGAATCTATCATCCAACTTAGCTCTTATAATGTGCTGTCATTCATCTGCCCACTGGAGGCTCAGTTTTTCACTGTTTTTTTTCCATTAAAAATAAGACATTTCTTGGTTTGTGACATTGAGCGCAACCCCCATTAGTACTTTAATGCATTAAATAAATTAAAGTGCTAACTTTCTATAAGTTACAAGTTCATGAAAAATTCTGGTCCTGGTTGCTGATTGGTCAATATAAAATTCCCTTTTTGTTAAAATATATAGTAACAGCTATGACATATCCCATAGGAAACAAATATTTGTCCTACAGGGGCTATATTTTCTGGCAGAAAGATGGCATTTAATAAAACAGTGCTTATTTTCCCAGCATTTTTTAATAGCAATTATAACTGCCTAATTGCAGTATTATCAATATAAAGTCACAACTGAAGAAAGTTACTCCACTGTGCATCATGTCTAACAACATCCTTGATTACATGTAGCATGATCTCTCGTGCGTTATTTAAATACAAAATAATTCTATAGATGTAGACCCAATGGCAGTGAATGTACAGTGCCTTGCAAAAGTATTCTTACCCCTTGAACTTTTTCACATTTTGTCACATTACAACCACAAACTTAAATTTATTTTATTGAGATTTTATGTGATAGACCGACACAAGATAGCGCATAATTGTAAAGTGGAATGAAAATGATACATGGTTTTCAAATTTTTAAGCAAATAAAAAACTGAAAAGTGTGGTGTGCATTTGTATTCAGCCCCCCTGCATCAA
>JAZGTI010000154.1:69778-83372 GCA_036877585.1 Botia kubotai | reverse complement strand
ACAATTGACCATCACTTAATTTCACCTCACGATTGAAAATGTGACACTGATTTCATATGACAGTTCAACAAACAAGTTAATAATATTAAGTCACTTATATTTTTGATGAAATAATGACTGTTTTGGTCTATTTTAGCAGCGAAAATAGATCCGATGAATCCAAACAAAGATCACGAATTTGCATTTGTTTTTCTGTTTTTTTTGCTCCCATCCTGTAGCCTACTCGCGCCCCCCCCGCGCGCCCCACCGGTTGAGAACCACTGCGCTAGACTAATGATGGGATTTTACAGACTGTATTTATCGTTTCCAGCGTGCCCTTAATTTTCATTGCTTCCAAAATTAAAAAGCACATATATGATTATCAGAGCTGCAGCCTAATGCCAAATATTACAGCCAAAGCAGGAACGGCATGCTAAATTTAGGCTGGAATAGACTCACAGCAATCACACGCATCTCCATCTAATGCAAGAAATTCAGGACTGTGCAGAAAACACCTTACAGAACTTTCCAGAGTCTCCATCAGAACATTGCTGTCTGTGGAGACAGAAATAGGCAGCACATAGCCGAAGACTGTTTCCTCTGTTCATGCCAGATACATCTTCAGCGAAATGAGACAGAGTTTTGGTCTTGTGTATTAAAAACAGTTGGCAAGGCTTTGAATATTAGCATCTGTTATAGAGTTCTTCAGATTAAGTGGTGAGATACAAAACGGAGATCAAGCAGGGAAAGGTTGTTATTAACAGGGTCAGGACAGCACTCTTCGTTCTTGGTGTATTGGCACATGACACACATACATGCACATGACACATACATGCACATATAGTGTATATGTATACACATACACTATATTGCCAAAAGTATTCGCTCACCCATCCAAATAATTAAATTCAGGTGTTTCAATCACTTCCATGGCTACAGGTGTATAAAATGAAGCACCTAGGCATGCAGACTGCTTCTACAAACATTTGTGAAAGAATCGGCTGCTTTCAGGAGCTCAGTGAGGTACTGTGATGGGATGCCACCTGTGCAACAAGTCCAGTCGTGAAATTTCCCCTCTACTAAATATTCCACAGTCAACTGTCAGTGGTATTATAACAAAGTGAAAACGATTGGGAATGACAGCAACTCGGCCACGTAAAATGACAGAGCGGGGTCAGCGAATGCTGGGGTGCATAGTGCGCAGAGGTTGCCAACTTTCTGCAGAGTCAATCGCTACAGACCTCCAAAGTTAATGTGGCCTTCAGATTAGCTCAAGAACAGTGCGTAGAGAGCTTCATGGAATGGGTTTTCATGGCCGAGCAGCTGCATCCAAGCCATACATTACCAAGTGCAATGCAAAGCGTCGGATGCAGTGGTGTAACGCACGCCACCATTGGACTCTAGAGCAGTGCAGATGCGTACTCTGGAGCAGTGAAGACGCATTCTCTGGAGTGAAGAATCACGCTTCTCCATCTGGCAATCTGATGAACGAGTCTGGGTTTGGCGGTTGCCAGGAGAACAGTACTTGTCTGACTGCATTGTGCTAACTGTGAAGTTTGGTGAAGGGGGGATTATGGTGTGGGGTTGTATTTCAGGAGCTTGGCTTGGCCCCTTAGTTCCAGTAAAAGGAACTCTGAATGCTTCAGCATACCAAGAGCTTTGGACAATTCCACATTCCCAACTTTGTGGGAACAATTTGGGGATGGCCCAGTTTGGGGAAGGAACATGTTCCTGTTCCAACATGACTGCGCACCAGTGCACAAAGCAAGGTCCATGAAGACATGGATGAGCGAGTTTGATGTGGAAGAACTTGACTGGCCTGCACAGAGTCCTGACCTCAACATGATGGGATGAATTAGAGCGAAGACTGTGAGCCAGGCTTTCTCATCCAACATCAGTGTCTGACCTCACAAATGCACTTATGGAAGAATAGTCAAAAATTCCGATAAACACTCCTAAACCTTGTGGAAAGCCTTTCCAGAAGAGTAGAAGCTGTTATAACTGAAAAGGGTGGGTCGACGTCATATTAAACCCTATGGATTAACAATGGGATGTCACTTAAATTTATATGCGTCTAAAGGCAAATGAGCAAGTGCTTTTGGCAATTTAGTGTATGTATATATACGTATACATGCATTTATTTCTTAGTTTGTATTATTAAGAGGTAAATTGCTACTGCTACAATTAAGTCTTTAAATTGCAGAATAAATAAAGCAGGGTAAAGGATTGTAATATATTGTTCCATTGTGCTTATTTCTTTCAGATTCTGTCTCAGATCCAGTGGTACGACAACCTGATAACTCCAGTGGTGGACTCTCTCAAATACCTCACCTCTCTTAACTACGACGTCCTAGCCTGTATCCTTCCTGATGGCTCTTATAATTATACTCCTATTGTATAATAATCTCCCCTCTTCACTAATTACAGCTTTCCCAGGAACTTGCTGATGCCCTTAAAACTCCAGTTATTTGTGCCTGCTTAAAATAGCGTGTAATCACTCACCTTTGCTTCATCATCACCAAATCTGACAAGCAAAAAAATCTGCAGCACATCAGAGAGAAAGTCAGATCGTTTTCTTTTGAATTGTCAAAGCGATGACTAAGCATGTGAGTTATGGATTGAATGGTTTTGTGGTGTTTAAAGCCAGACGTGGTCTGTATGAGCACTTGACCATGTGGGCAGATTGCATAATCGAAGCTTTAGCCAACCCAGAGAAAGAGAAGATGAAACATGATGACACCACTATTTCGTCATGGCTACAAAGTGAGCACGCATTTCCTGTCTTTCACACAAAAATGCCTCCTCTGTTTGTCCAGATGCTGAATAAATTTATCCTTGTCTGACACTATTAATGGACATTAAATGTGATTTCTTTAAATGCTTTGACCTTGTGCCTGGAGTGCATGCAGGACTTTGAAGCAAAGACACTGCATTCTTCACTAGCTATTCCGAAGATTCTAATGAAAATGCTTTTGGTAATGTTTTGCTTTTCTTTCCATAGGTCTTGCTAGTCTTTGTGGAGCTGTTTTCCGGAAATATCCCATTGAGTTGGCTGGTCTTTTGCAATATGTAACTAACCAGCTGAAAGCAGGCAAGAGGTATGTGTGTTTCCCTTAACCCCTCTTTGTGGCACAGACTTATTTGTGGCTATACAGTTTATAATTGATAGTTTTTTGCCTCACCCTGATTTATGGCAAAGATTAAACAAATTTGCACTAGATTGAATGGAGAAAAATTAGCACATTTTTCTAAAATCCTTGACAAGAAAACTGTAAACAATATAAATGTCAGTGTAGCGAAAACAAATTAACGTACTAAATATCCCCCAGAAATTACATGGCTGTTTACTGCTTAAAAATTCAAATTGAACAATTAAATACAATTGATTTGTCCTTTTATTTCCAAGCTGTAGGCTGTTTCTGAATTCTTAATTTCTGATTTTGTAATACTGCAGTGGTGTCTACTACAGTATCCAATGGCATTACATGTACAAATGTTGCTTAAAACGCTAGCTTTGTCACCTGAATAAAGTTTTTTTTATTCTAAACCAAATTGTACTATGACAGTGTAATAAAAGGTTAGTGTGATTGGTAGCATTCATTTCAGCTTAATCATATGCCCTGTTGTATCGGTTTTCTTATTCTTCCTTAACTCTTGAGTCTACGGCAGCCCATAGAACAGTACATAGGAGTTATGAAATTTGGCACACAGTAATATTTCAGAGGACAGTCTGAAATGTTACCATAGCCAATTCAGAGTCACTACCAAATCCTGTAACACCACAAACAGTTCAGAGTTTCACTCATGTTTATGCTCAACTTTTGACTTGTAAGTCCTAGAAACAATATTCTTTTTTCCTCTGATTCCTTGGCTCATGCTCTGTTTGCATACTATGATGTCATGAAAGCAAGCAATTGCATATTGTTATGAAACGTTACCATTACCATAGACCATTACCATAGTCTGCAAAGGTGACCAGACCTGAGGTGACCTGCAAAGTTTGGGGCTGTTTTTGTAATTATAAATTATTCATTATAATTAATAGCTTGTGAAGCAAAGCATCACTATTAATTTCTTGCATACTTATCTCCTCCTTTTTCTGGACAAAACTTTGGTACGTAACTCGTCCCGCACTGTTTGTTGTAGACCCATGAATAAGGGGTCAAATAATAATTTTAAAAATAATACGCAGGTGTATGTTCATGAGCAGTATGCTTTTCGGCAGCAACTTTCCTGTACTAATACCTCTCTGTACACTATATCTGACACTGCATGCAAAGGAAGGAGGGAGGTTATCACAGCCTTTCGGCAACTTCTAACTTTAAACTTATCCTGCTAAAATTTTTTGTCTGATTATAAACGATTAATAGCATGAAATATATAGGCTTGTATTAGCATTTATTTCTTTGCTGACTGCACAAACTGAATAAAACGGCTTACCACAAACATACAATTTATTTGTTAATGCTGTAAATCAACATACTGTAAATCAACATACTGTTTTAGAGGTTGCTTGTTTTATGCTACGTCAATGTTAGACAAAATTCTTAGCAAAACATCTTAGTAATAAGCTCTCAACAGAGGATGTCATCCGATGTGCAAATTGTTTTGCTGGCCAAACCAGAAGAATCAATACACTGCTTCGACGAGCACTTCCGGATATCAATTCTGTTGTGATAAAGGCTATTGCCTTTGCAACTTCCTGACCATACCCTAGCAACCATTTAGATCACCCTAGCAGTCTTGTACCACCATGAATAAGCTATATATTCCTATCATGTTAAATCATGCTAGCATCATGCAAAGTAATGCTAGCATAATGCTAACGTGTGCTAATATCGTTACTTCAGGCAAGCGTCATGCTAAGGCATGCAAGCGCCATGTGCAATCATATTAACATTTTAAATATTCCAGTTTTGACACAAGCACCACTTGCATTTTCTTTAGAAAATGTACCTGTCTAGGTATTATTCCACCTTAAAACTGATCGTGGTGTCCAAACCATAAGGTCTAGAAACTTGAAACTTGGTCAGGCATTAGTACTCCATACAGTTCCTCGGACCCAAAGACTCACCCAAATCAGCCAATGGGGGCGCGCACATGCATTGCTGCTCATAACTCATTTACCATTTGTTGGTTTAACAAGTGCCTTATACGACTCGAATCCCTGACTCAAGACGAACAAAACATATCTCCGTTTTAATTTACGCCATTAAAGTTTTTCAGCAATTTTGAATTAATTGCAAAAACCTACTTTTGCAAGCTAGGTTTTTCGACCGACTAGTTTTTGAACAAAATCAGTGCTGAAAGATTGTTTGGAGTCAGATTGTTAATAATTAACAAAAAAGGTTTAAATTTGTATTTTCATTCATGACGGAATGTTAAAACCCTTGAAGTGGGTGGGGGGCACTTTGGTTACGCAGCTATAACTTAGGAATGTAATGAGATATCAAATTCTGTACACATATAAAAAAATCTCATCTCCGGTCACATAAAAAAATTGTGGAGGTGGGCACGTTTGATTTAGGACCCAACTCTTACAGCAAACGTAAGAATTTTGAAAAACATTTGCCACTGGAGGGCGCTATCTTGTTTTTTGGGTAAATTATAAATGATTGCATATCATGTGACGGTTGACAAACAGACAGAATATTGATATCATGTTAGAACTCCTAAATCTGAACAACTTTGCCTTTAGAAACACTGTTGTCAAACAAACCAGTCTTTAAATGGGTTATTTGAAAAGCCTACTTTTCCGAATTAGTTCCAGGTTTTTCACTTAACCTCAATAAAATCAGCACAGTACAATTCTCTGGACTCTCTAGGTCAATTATTGTCAAATAAAAGTTGAACTTTTACATTTGGAACTAACAGGCCCGTTTCAGAAATGGGGCACAGCCAAGTGTACCAATAAGTCTATATTTCCTAAACGAAATATCAGATTTTTAAACACCTGCTAATTAATTCCTAATATCTTTAGACCCCTGCAAAGGTCTTATGCAGCTTGAATTCCGGTAATCGCTGCTTGCAGCTTAGTGTATTTGTGTTATTATAACTTTCTGCATATTTATATTTTATTTATGAACTTAATTTCTTATGATTTCCATCCAACTTTTGGGTTTTAACACATCACATATACACGGGGAAGGTAGAAGTTAGAAAAAAGTATGGATTTGGGGGAAATGATAGCTCACTGTTTTTGACCACTTGGTTATTTGAACTGGGTGTTTATTTTGGTTACAATATATACAATAACTGATATTAGACATTCTTTTCATTTAAAGATTTTCTGTTTAAGGAACAAAATTAATTTAAAACAAGGATGGCAAGTGGAGGGTGTGCAAAACTGTTGCCAGTAAATCCACAAAATAATACAAAAGGCCATCATGCATTATAAGTGTTATTTTCTATATGTGCATAGTATACTGTACGTTGCATATCATACGAAATCTAGAGAATTATAAGAAGCATGCCTTTTATCAACTTTTTGCCTACTTCAGTTTTGAGATCTTTATGTACCTCACATGAATTACCGTTTCCATGTTTGTATATTATATGTGTAGAAGCTGAATATAGCAGTTAAGTTAGATGATACATGAATCCATTTGGAATTTTGAGCATCTGTTGATGCTGTGTACTGATGCCTGTTCTCTCACGCTGCTTCTGAAACAAAGAACAGCTGTTGTGGTGTGTAAACAGCATTAGAATATTCTGATATGGTCTTTCATTTATGAACATGAGCCACAGACATGATTAATTGATAGTCAATAAGTCTTATTAATTAAATTATCGAACAATTAATTGATTGTTGAGTGTTTTTCACCTGCTATGTTTCTATGCTCTTAGAGAACTTATTACCTTGCATATAATGAAAATGATTAAACAGGGTTATTATGAGTTTTTACTTTTTCAGCATTATTGTATGTTTTTTGAGCATAAATGCCCGAAGATAACTGTAAAGGGAGATATTCTCCTAACAGAAATCATTATTTAAGAATTACACAAATGGTTTGTAGGGACTGGGTTCTGATTGGTTACATCAGCACATTTTAATGTAGATGTGCCAGATGGCTTTATGGATGATGTTCGTTGTAATGTTGAGTGTTTTTTACTGTCAGTTTTGACCTGCTGATTCTGAAGGAAGTAGTGCAGAAGATGGCAGGCATCGAGATCACAGATGAGATGACTGTGGAGCAGCTGGAGGCCATGACGGGTGGAGAGCAGCTCAAAGCTGAGGTGCACATTCATCACTTCATATAGCGTATATCTGCCGATGAGGCACCTCCACTACTTCAGTCAATCAGCTCAAAACTGAATCTCTGGCCAGCTGCATAAACTGCTTAGACTAGTTTTATAAGTTAGACATCTATTTTTTTCTGTTTAAGTCATAACTGTAGGTCAGGTACATAAAATGGTAGATTTGTGTAATCTGAATCTGTAGAGTAAGTCTGATTAGCCCTAACTAATTGCTGGTTTGTCAGACTAGTCTATTAGCAGCTGTTTATGCAACTGGCCTCCCTTTAGAACCATCAGCTACTTTTGCGTGTATTGGGTAGCTGACAAATAACATGACAAAGACGTTTTTTCATTATAGTAACTGTACTGTGAAATGTCATATTTGAGTGTGCCACCACCACTGCAAGCCAAGCTCTGTCAGGAAAACACTTGGTTACACTAATGCAACTACAATTGTACATGGGTCCAGGCAATATGTTAAAAAAAATATCCATATTAATGTATACATATCCATGTTTATTGGTGAAATGTCATTAAGAAGTTGTTCATCCACCTACCTTAAAAGAGATTTAGAGAAATTTACAGCTCAAGTAGTTGTTCTTTAACCAAAAATGGAAACTGGAACACTCTAGTAGACTGACTGTTTATTTCCACTGTAAGTACATTGCTGTAAACATGATTTTCTTTTTGGGACGAGTCAAACATTTTCTCTGGTTATAATGATACCAAGTTACCTTATTCCCATTAACTGTTCCTTATCTAAACCTTCACAATAATTATTCAAAAGCTTATACCAAGTTGTAATGATATGGCAAGAGTTTACATATTAGTCTGTACCAGAAATGTGCATTCTCAGCTGCAGCATTACCTCATGGGATAAAGCCAGGTAGAAGTTTGAACAAGTAGTCTGTGGGTGTCTACAGCTGATAATGTGGATCTGTATGTTTAGGGTGGCTACTTTGGGCAGATCAGGAACACAAAGAAGGCATCTCAGCGTCTGAAGGATGCTCTTCTGGACCATGAGCTCGCTCTGCCACTCTGCCTGCTGATGGCCCAGCAGAGAAATGGTGTTGTCTTCTCTGAAGGTGGAGAGAAGCACCTCAAACTGGTGGGGAAACTGTACGATCAGGTACGAGCACCGGACGTTTAGCTGTGAGCCAGGCAGTTTATAGATGCCGGCTTGGTTAGCGCTGCCCCTGTGTGTCGCTGTAATTTCACACTGCTTATTTAAATCCGTCAAATCCGCACCTGCATATTTTTGCAGAAAGCTTGGAGCAGGTTTGCGTGAAATGTATTGCCTGTCACTGGCAAGTACGCACCCCCGTGCGTAATTTTGCAGAGTAGGCTGTGCTGTTTGCCGTGACAGTACTGTAATGAAAGCAAGCACTAACAATTGATAGCATATTGTCTGTTGGTTTAATTTAATTTACCTTTTTGTAGGCTCCTCCTTTTTTAGTGGATAAACAGAATTAAAGCTGCTGTTTTCTGCAATTAAATGCATTTTACAGAGACCAACATTAATTAGCCTTTCAGGGACTTTTTGAAGACTTTTAGGTGGAACAGTATAATTAAATGGGATGAAATAATAATAGAGGCTATATGCTAAGTTAAAGTTTCTCTTTAAATTTGTCTTTAATGTTTCTTCTGAACCAATTAAAACTTTCAGTTTAATGGTATGAAATAGAATACTCTCAGCTCTTTTAAATAAATTTAAAACTATTCAGCAGAATTCCACAAATTATTAAAATTTCAGCGCAGAAATAGTACAAAGTCTGTAGATTCTGTCTGGCTCTGAAAATGACTAACAGTGATATTGTCATGTAGTAGATCTGATATAATGGGATTCAGAGGAGCTCTGCTGTTTGTTTCAGTTTGATTTTTTTAATTTAAAAACCGGCTTGTTTCCACTGGACAGCTGAACCCACTACATTACCAACATGACTAGAATCGCTTGTCTCTTTGCTGAAGTTAGACAATAACAGCACCTGGTAACAACAGCAGTCATAGGTTGTATTTCTCTTATCTACACTCAGTTCATTTCATCTCTCTGCTGACCAGCTGATGAATTATCTTTTTTAATTAAGAAACTTCCAAAACCTGCAGCCCTGTGACTTCCCAGCACTGGATTTAAAAACCACTTTTCTGGAACATCTGTGTTAACACTAATAAGTGTTAAGAACTTATTGGGGTGTCATTTCTGTTTGAAGTAATTCACTGCCATTGCTTCCAACCTGAAAACCTGTCTCTTTAATTGAAAGCACAGCTTCCTGAAGCAAACGTTCCCCCCTCAGTGAGTCTGAGGAAGTGTGAAAGTTATGTAAAAGGACCAAGCATCAGAAGTACTGGTGTAGAGAGATGTAAGGAATTTGAGATTTTAATCTTCCCATACTTTCGCGGTTTAGCAGCTGCTTAGCTCAATTAGTCACTGTGTAATCCAATTGACTGCTTCCTTCCCCCATGTTCTCTAGACGTGTTGCAATACGTGACAATACGTTGCAATAGATGGTGCTAAAAACTAACATCAGCTCCATTCTGCATGGAACTACGAAATGTTTTGGGTAGATTTCTTTTTTTCTCTGAATGTCTCACTTTAGATAATTTAGTAAATAATTACCTCTCGCAATGACAAATTGTCTAAATAATTGCTTGTGGTGTGAATAAGTGTCATGCTTTTTCCTGACACTAGTGGGGAAGCTTTTAATTATAAAATTTTCCTCTTTTTTTTACACACTCTGCAGGAAGTTACAGGCTTCTCATTGCAATGAGATGGGTGTGGCTTCTGTGCCTGGTGATCACCGACTTTAAATCATGATTACATGATTTATGCATAAGCACCCTGAAAAATATATTAATCATTTGTATAAATTTGCTTTATTTTGCATGTTTAACACCTTTCTGAATGTTGGTTGTTAAGAGTTGCCACTTCAATATTCTTTATTTTATATATCTTAAATATTTTTAGGTTGTGTTTGCAACTGCAGGCTCACTATTCACTATTCCTGTAACACTAATACTGTTGCCCATACTTGATCTTGGACATACTGTGGTACCTTAAATAATGCGTTTGAGGAGACGTGTGCTGTTGCTTTAAAGGACCAGACTGTTGTTGATAGTTTTGTCTCTTTACATTGGGGTAGGGACCGGCGTCATACTTGGAGACTTGACTGTCACAAACTCTTGGGGTTTCTGCTCCTTTGACATTTTATTTACACAAGCTTTTGAAAACGGGTGTTTAAAGATTTACATCTGAAGTATTCATATGCAACATTTTGTTGACTAGTTTCAGTCATGTTTGGCCCCCTCCTGAAACACGTCAGTGTGGTGAGAATGTTAAATAGAGTGTTAAATATAGTATTAAGTGTCTGACAGCATCTCGTTTGTTTATTTTCAAGCATGCCATGCTAACATAAATGTAAACATTTATGTTTGTAGATGAGAGACTGTCGGACCCTTTTACAGCTGAAACCGAATGAGGAAGTTCAGGTGATATCCTGCACACCTTCCCTTAGCTGTCAAGAGAAGCATATGCATATAACGTCTGCAAAATATTTATTCTGACTCACTATTATCTGTTTTATAACTCACATTGAGCAATATTGTGTCCCCTACATGATTTAAGATTAGTGCTTATAGATAATAGCTTCAAACTATAGTCTTGTGCTGCTACAATTTGGACGTTTCCGTCTCAGTGTTGCACAGTACAGCGATACTAGAGAAGTACCACAAAACCCTGCTCTTAAAAACAGTGCTATTTCACATTTAATTAGTATGATACTGTAAGTATAGTTTTGCGTGTATAGTATGTGCATGAATGTCAATTTTAATTTGAGGTAATCACGTTTGATATAAGTTTGGAATAAAGTAAAAAATAATCTATTCTAGAGAAAGACTTGTGCCTTTGTGAAAAAAAAAAAAGAATAGTCTCTACCTGTGGGATGTGTCAGTCTCCATATATCAACCAGGTTCATGGAGGACTTTAAGTTATTTAAAACTATGGAGGCAGAAGGCAACTGGCCTATTTACTGACCTGTCCAAAAAATGATCAAACACAATTAAAATCACACCTACAATCACATGTGAATCAGTAAAATCAGACAGTAAATTAAATATTTTCGTAAAAAAGGTAGGGTCATCGAAGTTCGGTTCATATACATTAAGAAGTGTAACATAAAAGGAGTAAATGTAACAAGTTACCAAGATGTAACGACCATTTGGATCACTCAGAGTGGAAACATGTCTAAAAGGAACTGTTTTACGGATTAAGATTGCAACTCCTCTAGCCTTGCTGGAGAACGTAGACTGAAAAACATGGCCAACCCAGCTGCATTTGAGCATCTTCTCTTTCGTGGGCCTAATATGTGTCTCTTGTAAGTACATAACATCAGCAGACAAAGATTTCAAGTGTGTAAATACTTAAGCTCGCTTGAGCACATGACCCAGGCCACGCACGTTCCAGCTTGTAAAGGTAATGCCACCGCCCCTTGAAGGTAAATAGGGATTCATACAGAAGTTGAAAATAAACAATGCAAGCCCTTTTCAAATAATTATAGAGAGAAAAATAAAAAATGAACTCTCACAAAAAGAAAATGTAGAACATTACCCCCCTCCCCCCGTTTCCCAAACAAAGTGAGAACATGCATCCCTGAAAATCACTGAGGGGTTGCCGGACCATCAGAACAGTAAAACTACAGGTTAAAGCCCTAAAGCTCCCTCTCCAATCGCATAAACAAATATTTATGAACAAAAGAAACGGTCATGTGTTTCAGTTTAAGCGGTTACTGAATAAAAGTCACATACCAGAACATGCCCAACCTGCATAAATAAGTTATTTTCAAGACAGCGTCCCAATGAATGCCTCCATCTCCTCAGGTGAGGAAAACACCTTGTCAGTAGTGCCGTGGGTGACGCGCAGTCTTACATGCGGCCGCGCATCCTCTCCGGAGAGCTGCCTCCCCAGAGAGCTGCCTCCCCAGCCGATAAGCGCGATCCACTTCCAACGGCTTAGAGAAGCTACTTGCGCCCAACAGGTCAGGAATAAACTTTGTCAAAAATTCCGTGGGGCGCCCATTCTCAATCTTCTCAGGCAGGCCAACAATTTTAATGTTTTGCCGCCTTGAGCGAGCCTCCAAGTCGATCACTTTATGACGGAGGGCAGTATATTTTTTGACAGTATTTTCACGCACTTCTGCTCAACGAGAGAGAGGCGACGGTCATAATCTGCGGTAGTGTTTTTAACCTCCTTGATTCTATCCCCAAGACTCACTAAAGAAGCTTGAGTGGATGCCAAAGACGCTTCCAGAAGATTAAATCGGTCAGTCATCGTTTTGCTCATATTCTGTATCACCAGAAGAATATTGCTAGATTCCGCTTCAGACTCAACACTCGACTCAGAGGCTAATGCGGCCTGTTCTTCCATCCACGGTGGCGACTGAGCAGGAGGCTCACTCAACGGCTTATTCAGCTTCTTTCCTCCTTTGTGTTTAGGCTTAGGCATTATATAGTTCTTGCCTAAACAAAGTTATGCAAAGACCCCGGTGAAAAAAAAAAGCGAGTAATCAAATTAATGACCGAATAATTTCAAATTTAGAGAGGAGCTCTGCTAAAACTAAAACTAGCTCTGGAGGAATTCCATCAGGGCCAGGTGATTTACCTTTCTGCAATAGTTTAGCTGCATTGTGGAGTTCCTCCAATGTTAAAAAAGCATCTAGCAATTCGTGAGCAGATATTGGTAAAGTGGGAAGATTCAAGTAACTAAGAAAATCACTACATTTTCCTCTGTCAAGGGAAACCTCAGACGAATACAGCGTAGAATAAAATTGTTTAAATTCATCATTAACAGCTTTTGGGTCAGTAGTGATTTTACCAGAGGCAGTTTTAATAGTGTCAATGCTGGCTTTAGATTCTCTCTCTTTGAGTTTCAATGCAAGCAATCTACTAGACCTATCTGCATTAAAATTGTATTTTTGCGTTGTTCTGTGAATAATAAACTCTGCTTTAGATATAGATAGAGAAGTATATTCCGCTTTCAATAAAGAGAGCTCCTGATTAAGCTTATCAGAAAAAGCATGAGCCAGTTGGCGTTCTAGATCATGAATCTTCACTCAACTCCTCAAACTGTTTATTCCTAGAGACCTTAACTTTGGAAGCGTATGAAATGCAGTTACCCCTTAAAAAACATTTAGTAACTTCCCATAACATCTGTGGATTATGGCAGTGGGAATTGATTTCCAGAAAAATAATTCTCATCAAAGTTGATCTAAGAAGGAGATGTCATATAATAGGGCGTTATTTACATTTACATTTAGTCATTTAGCTGACGCTTTTATCCAAAGCGACTTACAAATGAGGACAAGGAAGCAACTTCAATCACAATAAGAGG